>CANYCX010321904.1:0-13432 GCA_948193385.1 Breynia disticha f. nivosa
TTCATTACCCATGGCTAATGAACGTTACCCATGTGCAGCCTGCACACTTAGTCATTTTTTGACTCCTTTCGATTCCCGATAAGCGTACCTTCCTATATACATGTTCCCCAACCCGATTAACCATCTTTTCAACTAAATTAACATCCACTGACATCAACTTTAGCATCATTCACATTAGTCACATAATTAAACTCATCATTATAAAATGTTCTTAAATATTAACATCTTTTCTCGATTTAGGCTAGACGAATTTCTGGGGCGTTACATGAATGACGTGAATGGTTGTGGGTCTTAGAAATTTTAAAGAGGAAATATGTTGATGTTACTTTAAAAGATGCCTGATAAGTGTGAGTTGAATGTTTAATTCAATGGTAGGATTACTTGGACTACAAAGGAACAAATTATCGCTGAAAACATATGGGAATAGGCAGGGAAACAGCCTGGGTAAAATGTTCCCTAGCCTGTTCCAAACTTCTAAATTGAATTCAAGTTCCAAAAGAAAAACTGGGGTAGGAAACAAACTGCAAACAGTCTGCCTAGATCGTTTGCCAGATAGTTTTGAAACCTTTTGGATAGAAAGTTTCTCATAGACCAAACGGTCTTGTGAACGGTCTACCCAGACCGTTCATCAAACCATCTCTCTCTAAATTGGCATGTTTTTTGGGATAAACCTAGGTAGAAATGCAATGGCTAGGTGTGCTAAATTTTATAATTGTATGAAACACATAATTGGCATGAAGAAATATAAGATATGATCTAAAATGCAAGTGATGCAAATAATGATTGCGACGGCTTCATCGTTTGTATTGTGATGTGGGAGAAACATACACTCACTGAGTTTTAATATTTGTTATTCTCTCTTGTGGATATATTTATCAATTGTGCAGATTGACAAGATGGTGCGTGGTTGTTGTTGGGTTTTTAATGTGTTCTAAAGACTATGGTAGCGGAAATTAAATACAAAAACATATTAAAGGCAACCAATATCATCATTAAAAATTAAGAAAAACATATATTGATTAAATATTGATGACTAGTTAACATAAAAAGATAAACTTTGAAGAAAAGAACTCACCTTGCTCCCTTTCTTGCTTCGCCTTGGGTGTTCTTGCACAAAACAATAACTACCGTCTCAAAATAATAACCACATATGCAGTTCCTCAATAAAACTAACACACAAATTAGCGGAAAGAGTGTATCTGTTCAAAGGGAAATCGGTTCACCTCATATCTATCAATCGGATGAGAATCTTGTGAAACCAAGAGTACCACGATGATCAACTGATATGATCAGCCCCTCAAAGTGTAGTTCTTCTTATAGAAACCCTAGAAAATCAACTGCTTGATTTTAGTGAAGGGGGTCACTACAATAGGAGATGTTTAGAGGGATGGCTATGGCTTGTCAAAAAACTAGGGTTTTAGAGTCTTTTATAAACAAGAGTTTTAACTAATCAAACCTCTTAACCAATAATCCTAACACAATTAGGACTTTGTTAAGTGTTTAATTAAAAAAAATTCATTTAAAATATCTCCTATGCCGTAATTTAATGCGAGAAATTAAAAGAGGATTTCTTTTAATTCATCTTACATTTTCCTTGTCTTAATCTAAGACATACTTCTTAAATTTTCTCCTCTTTATCCTCTTACATATTTTAATTTAAGACATCATATTTTATAAATAATCTCTATCTTAAAAACATGTAAGAAATGATAAATAATATTTCTTATCCATATTGGGCTCAATTACCAAAATTGGCCTAATTGCTCGATCCAGCCAAATAGCCAGATTTTGACTTAAGGTGAAAAACCAAAAATACCCTTTTTGGTTTTTCCATTATCCATGTGTGATCTGTAAGACTATTTAATAAGGTAATAAATTTAATAATTCATAAATCATAGGCGGTCTCCAGTAAGACACTATGATCATCCTAAATTAAATAGCTGACGAGCGGTGTCAATAGCCCTACTACAATTCAAATTTATCCCTTGACCTGCAATATTATGATTTGCATAAGGCATGTCTAAAACACCCTTATTTAGTGCAAGATCACTTTTTTGATCTCTATGACAAAATTGATTAGTTCGAATAAATGACCTAAGCATTTAATTCGAGTGCGATTCCTAGTCCCTTAGCCTGTGATATAGCCCCATTATTATCACACAAAATCTCCAAAGGATTTATGATAGATAGGACGAATCCTAGTCCTGTAATGAACTTCCTTAGCTGCCTCAGATGCTTCTATATAGTCAGCTTTTGTTGTAGAATCTGCCATTGTTCTCTGTTTAGAGCTCTTCTAGCTGACAACTCCTCCATTCAACAAGAATATGTGTTCTGATTGAGCTCTTAAATTGTCCTTGCTAGTCAGGGTTGCAACATCAGTGTACCCCTCTTCTTGACCTTCATACACTCAGAACAAGTCTTTAGTCCTTCTCAAGTACTTAAGAATTGTCTTAACCATAGACTAGTGGATCTCTCTGGGATCCTACTGGAACCTACTGATTATACTTAGTGAATGAGCAACATCTGGCCTTGTACATAACATAGCGTATATAATAGATCCTATAATTGATGCATATGAGACTCTATTCATATGTTCTCTCTCTTCTCTAGAGGTTGGGCACTCGTTCTTAGAGAGAATGATCCCTTACTGTAAGGGCAACAATCCTTTTTTGGATTGTTCCATACTAAACAGCCTTAGTATCTTATCGATGTACTTTTCTTGACTTAGTCCCAAGAGACGCCATAACCTATCTCTATAGATCCTTATACCAAGTATAACCTCAGCTTCCCCTAAGTCTTTCATTAAGAAACACGTATTAAACTATTGTTAACTTGTTGCAGTACTGAAATGTTGTTTTCAATGAGCAGGATGTCATCGACATATAACACAAGGAACACTACTACGCTCCCACTAAACTTCTAATATATACAAGGCTCATCATCATTCTTGGTGAATCCAAACTCTTTAATGGATTCATCAAAACGAAGATTCCAACTTCGGGATGTTTGGTTAAGTCCATAAATGGACCTCTTAAGCTTTCATACCTTATTAGGATATTTAGGATCGACATATCCCTCAGGTTATTTCATGTAAACATCCTCGAGGAGGTTTCCATTTAGGAAATTTATTTTGACATCCATTTGTCATATCTCATAATCCAAATATGCAACTATAGCAAATAATATCCTAATGGATTTGAGCATAACTACTGTTGGAAATATTTCATCATAGTTGATACCATGAACTTTTTTCAAACCTTTGAAGATACCTCTTGCCTTCTCTTTGAAAATCCACTTGCATTCAATTACCTTAGCACCTTTTGGTGGATTAATCAAGTCTCAAACTTGATTATCGTACATTGATTGCATTTTGGATTTCATGGCCATTTGCCATTTTTCCAAATTAGGACTTTCTAATGCCTCTTGGTAAGAAGCAAGTTCATCATGATCAATGATCGTGATATCCTGTTCGTCAGTTATGATGAACCCTACCTTTTGGGTTGATATATCCTACCAAATCTTCTAAGTTCTTGTGTAATAGGCTCTTGTTCTATAACTTCTTATGGAGTTGAGTTCATCTCCTCACTATCCTCTACAGGAACTTATGTATCCACATCCTCTTACACAACTTTGAGTTGTACACCACTCCCGTTATTTCTATTAAGAATAAATTCTTTTTTCTAAAAACACAATAGTCCAAGACATAAACACTTTGTTCTTACTAGGATTGTAGAAATTCCATCCCTTAGTATTTTTAGGATACCCACAAATAAGCATTTGTCTGTCTTGGATGAAAGTTTATTGGATATTAACCTTTTAACATGCTCTTCACATACCTACTTCCTTAGAAAAGACAAGTTGGGTTTTTGCCCAATCCATATCTCATATGGTGTCTTTTTGACTGCTTTAGTAGGAGACCTGTTCAGCAGAAAAGCTGCAGTCTCTAGGGCATAACCCCAAAACAATATTTGGAGACCAGTTTGACTCATCATCGACCTAACCATGTCTAATAAGGTTTGGTTCTTCCTTTCAGATACACCATTCCACTGAGGTGTTCCTGGAGGTGTGAGTTGTGGTACACTGCCACAATCTCGCAAATATTGGTCAAACTCTAGGCTTATATACTTGACACCTCAATTTGATCGAATGGCTTTGATATGTCTACTTATTTGGTTTTTTACTTCATTTTTAAAATCCTTAAACCTTTCAAAGGTTTCTGATTTATGCTTTATTAGATAGGTATAGCCATACTGACTATAATCATCAATGAACGTGATGAAGTAGCTATAACCACCTTTAGTTTATGTACTTAATGGTCCACATACATCCGAGTGTATTAGATCCAATAGTCCACTAGTTCTGTCTCCTTTCTTGTTGAAAGGATTATTTTTCATTTTCCCCCAACATGATTCGAAAGTATCTAATGATTTTCAATCAAAAGACCCAAGAGCTCCATCTTTATGGAGTCTTTGCAAGCATTTCTCACTTGCATGTTCTAAACAACAATGCCAAAAATAAAAAAGATTAAGTTCATTGGACTTAGCTTTCTTATTCTCTACATTGTAACAAGTCTAGGATATACAAGCCATTATTAAGAAATCCACTTCCATAATATACGTTGCCATGACGAATACTCATATTTTTATTCTCACTAAAAAAAGTAAAACTGTCATTGGCTAAAGCTAAAATTGAAACAATATTCCTACTCATTGCAGGTACATAGAAACAATCCTTTAACTTTATCTCTAGCCTCGAGGGCATACATAAAGTATAATCTCTAATCTCTACGGCAGCAACTCTTGCTCCATTTCCAACTCAGAAATCAACCTCGCCCTTTAAAAGCACTCTTATTTTTTGTAGTCCTTTTACATTGCAACAAATGTGAGACCCACATACGGTATCCAATACCCATGATATTGAAATAGAGAGATTCACTTATATAACATAGATATCTAAAGAAGATGTTCTCGTAACATCCTTCTTCCCTCCCAATAATATTGCACAGTTTCTCTTCCATTGCCCACACATTTGGCAATGGTAGCAAATGTCTAAAGGAACAAGTTAAAAACCATCCTAAGCTTTTGTTGAGGTAAGACCTCCAGCATTAGCTTATTGAATTTCTTGGGTTTTACCTTTTCCTTCAATGAAGTGGATTGGAAGACCTCCCTAGGCATTTGTTGAAGTATCACCTCCAACTTATGCTTTGGGCTTGTTTCAGTCTTTCCTTTCCTACTGTTCATTTTATCCTTTTCAATAATTGACCGTAGGGAAATATTCAAGTTATTTGGATTCAAATTCATGTTCTACAAAGAAAATAATTATCAAGGTCAGTTATGATGTCTTTAATCAAAGAACTCCCTCTCAACAATGGGTTAATATCCCTTTAAATAATCCACTTGTTAGTGATTCGTTTCGTGGGACCAAGATCCACTTTTGCTTCGTCAAAGACTAGACTACTTAGGTAGGAATCCATCTAGTCATTTTTCCCAAAATGATTCTCGGTTTGTAATGGGACTAGCACTTTTGTGCCGGGGCACTTCCCATTAATTGCCTAAGGCCGACGCACCTTCACAGACCCATGTTAAGTCCACACCAACAATTAATGTGCTAACCATGACACTAATCTATCCCCACTCCAATATGGAAGCATAGAAAGCATCGATGTTAGCCCCGCCTCACAAAGAAAATCTAATTACCCATTTTTGGCATGACCCATACTTCGATGTTCGATGCCTTGACAGGTTGTTAATTTAGGAAGGCAATTTACTTGACTTACTATTTTTGGGATTAAGTTTTGATTCGACGGCTTAGCATGGAAATGCGGAGTCGACATTCGATATGAGTTGTAAACATTCATCAACGTAAATAGCATGCAAAATCTAAGTGCAGAATAGTAAACGTGCAATCATGTGCCAACGATCCTATAACTAGGCCTATACTATTACATAGTATAATCTTTGGACTTCAAGTCCATCTCCAATGGGCTCTCCAGCCTTCCTTCTTGGGCTTCTACATCTAAAATCCCTCCTTTCTGGGTTGGGCCTCCTTTTCTATACCAAATCTATTCTAATAACCTAGACTAAGAAAATAGGCTCAGGAGGCCTTTACAAATCCAATAAATAAAATAGGCTCATAAGGCCTTTACAACCCAAAAATCAGGTCCATGAATGCACCATGCAAACCATTCAACATAGAAATTCCTAACACCCATCTGGACTTAATGCTCACATGCTCAAACAAGATGAAATGTGACCCTAAAACATGGCAAATCCGTTTTAAGTTTTAAGCCCAAGTCGTTAAAAGAAATTGTGCCTTTGAGCTCCTTGAGTTAGCCAAGTGATGGGCCCAAAATCGTCCCTAAAATGAATGTACTCAAGCCCACAAGACAACATCAATTCATTTTGTGCCAAAAATGACGACGACTTAATTTCTCTTTTACATTTTACGCAAATAATAAAATATGTGTAAAACTATATGAATCAATTTAATTCACAAAAAATTAAAATACGTAAATAAAATTTCTACCACAAAATTTCCAAGTCCCAATTTCAATTTGGTCTCTAAATTTTCACAAAAATCCATTTTAGGTCCATATGAATTAAATTAGCTCAACTAGGTTATTAATTCTTTCTAAAAAACACCTAGTTTAGGTTTTTTGTGTTTTAGGCCATTAATTATAAATGAGAACAGTAACAAAAACTCTAATTCACGTGTTTTAGAGTAATTCAGCCCCTCCAAATTTCATAAAATTCATCTTAGGCACAATTGATCAAAAACTATGTCCAAATAGTCATTCAACATCACATTATGTACCTAGTTTTGCATTTTATGAAAGAAAAACTATACTAACACGTGACCAGCCCTAATTAGGATTAATTAGAAAAAAAACCTACCATTATAAGTCATGAAAAAACCCTAATTTACTGACCCAACAAAACAGCCCACTTTTTTTTTAACAAACTAGTTACCAATTTCATCAATTATATGTTAATTGACTATGATGACCGCTTTGATACCACTGCTGGGTTTCTAATGTGTTCTAAAGACTATGGCAGCAAAAATTACATAAAAAAAAACATTAAAAACAGCCAAGATCATCACCAAAAATCAAGAAAAACATATATTGATTAAAGATTGATGACTAGTTAACATAAAAAGATAAACTTTGAAGAAAAGAACTCACCTTGCTCCCTTTCTTGCTTGGTCGTGGGTGTTCTTGCACAAAACAATAACTACCATCTTGAAATACTCCGAGACGACCTTTGTGACACCTTTTCCAAGAACTATAGATGCAGTTCCTTTGCAAAACTAACATACGGATTAGTGGAAAGAGTGTACTAGTACAAAGAGAAATCGGTTCACCTTATATCTGTCAATCGGATGAGAATCTTGTGAAACCAAGAGCAACATGATGATCAAATGATATGATCAGCCCCTCTAAGTGTTGTTTATCTTGAATAAAATCTAGAAAATCAACTACTTGATTTTAGTGAAGAGGGTCACGACAATGGGAGGTGTTTAGAGGGACTGCTATGGCTTGTCAAAGAACTAGGGTTTTAGATTCTTTTATGAACAAGAGTTTTAACTAATCAAATATCTTAACCAACAATCCTAACACAATTAATACTTTTTAAGTGTTTAATTAAAACCAAAATCATTTAAAATATCTCCCTATGTTGTGATTTAATGCGAGAAATTAAAAGAGGATTTCTTTTAATTCATCTTACATTTTTCTTATCTTAATTTAAGGCAAGTTTCCTAAATTTTCTCCTTTTTATCCTCTTACATATTTTAATTTAAGACATTATATTTTATAAATAATTATTTTCTTTAAAAATTTAAGAAAGGATAAATAATATTTCTCATCCATAATGGGCCCAATTACCAAAATTGGCCCATTTGCCTGATCCGGCCAAATAGCCTGATTTTGACATAAGGTGAAAAAAAAAGCATTTTTGGTTTTTTTGTTTTTCATGTGCGATTTATAGGACTATTTTATGAAGGCAATGAATTTAATAATTCATAAATCATAGGCGGTCTCTAGTAAGACACTATGATCATCCTAAATTAATTAGCTGACGAGTGCTGTTAATAGCCCTACTACAATTCAAATTTATCCCTTAACCTTCGATATCGTGATTTGCATATGACATGTCCCTAAAACCTTTACTTAGTGCAAAATTACTTTCTTGATCTCTATGACAAAATTGATAAGCTCGAACAAATGAACTATTCATTTCATTCTGGTGCGGCCACAATCTTCCCAATTTATCTATCAAGTGGCCAGTGATATCTGCTCTCATTTTCATGAGAGGATCAATCCCTTCACTTCACTTCACTCATGCTCTTGTTTTTAATTCTTAGCATAACCAATCATACTCATACTTGTCAACCTTCTACGGTCACGTTAAGCGTATGTCCAAGTATACTAAAATCACAATAAAAGACATAGTGATTTTCAGTCTAAGGATAGATATTTGACATTGCAAATAGTGATCACTTTCCAAATACAATGTCCCATATTGTATCTATGCACTTTGTTAGATATCCCAAATATTTGTGACTCGTAGAACATGATCACCTAAAAAGTACATAGTAGTCTTAATTAATTTCCATTCCCATGGAAACAAGCGACTAGATGTTAATCTCATAACTTCCACATTGTACTATCAAGGTCCTCAACCTTGATACATGATGCGCTTAGTTAACATTCTTGGATATTTTATCAAACACATACCACAGGTCAATATATGAAGTGATAAAATAATACCTCATAATTTTATTATTGAATAATAAAAGTTACAAACAATGTATTGGGGCTAGGGCTTACACTAATAGCTGCTCCTAGACTACGCAATCCATACATTTTTGGGAATCGAATGACAAGGTTGGAGGATCCATCTAGTTTACTTTTGTTTATGTTCGAACTTTATGCAATTGATTTTTGTAGTGAGCATAAAAATTTTTAAACTGGCTTGACAAATAGTTTTCGGCTTTGTAAACTTTTTGAAAACTGCTACTCTGATTTTGAGCACGAAAACTTTACATAGTTGGATATACATCACTAGATTGAATGAAACTTAAATTCGATTACACTATTTGGTTTTCCATGTCTCCAAAAATTCGCAAAAAATTTATACTTTTTTTATTAACTGGGTTTATTAAACTAGTAAGCGAAAGTAATGAAATTTGAGCATCACAAATTAAGTCGATTTCTAAATTTTTACACCAGAAAACTCTAGCTATATTCACTAGAAGTATACAACTTTTAAAAAAAGTTCTCGATAGAAGATTTGTCTGAAATTTTTATCTCTATAAGTTAGGTTTGTTGAGAAAAAGAGGAAATTAAGCCAAACAAATGTTTGATTTTTGGTTCAAGAGAATGGATTTTTGTACTGAACTATGCCCTATTTTGACCTAAAACTAAACTACTAACTTTCGAAGAATTTTTCTATTTGTTCAGCAATGAAGATGTGCTTCAACAATCTGGAAATATGCATTTTTCTAGTTTTTAGATATTTTTGAACCAACTGATTTGGATTAGAAAAAGGGAGATAAACAATTTGTTGTGTTTCAGGTTAAAATCAAAGTCAAAGTGGTCGGCCAACTGAAGCTTAAAGCAATTCTCTCTTTATCGTCAGATTTTAATGATATTATAAATAATATACATTTCTAACACATTTCTTAGTTTTCCTTGATGTTCAATAGTGTTTTCTTAATATATGAGAATATATGTAATCATTCTTATGTTTTTTTTGGGATAGGAATAATGTTAATTAGGGTTCAGTCAATCACATAGTCAAAGGCATAAGATACGTAAGCTGTGTGTCAAGCCATATAACCAATGCAGAACATTAATTTACACTACATCACTAAAAACACTAGCAGAGAAAGCCATGTAACAAAATTGGAACCCAAAATTTAGTACATAGTTTGAGACACAGGTTAGCTAAACCATGTAGCTAATTGTGTAGGCGTGTTATAAACGATGCAATACCACTGAAGTCATAGAAATGGTACACAAACTAGTGCAAAGTTTAAGGAAGGCATGTAATAAACTGTTTAATGTCTCTAAAATAGAAATTAACAAAGATTGAAGTACATGATAAAGGTAAGCTAGACCATGTAGCTGACTGTGTAATGTTAAACATTTTTATAAACAAATGGTTTCAATTTGATTTGAGGTATAAAACGAACGTAGATATTATTAATCAATCAATGAGAGATTAAAAGAAAGGTTAAATGAAAATTTTTAGTTTATAGTGATATTAATTAGACGTATACAAAGTATAGAGCAAGATGTTATCATTCAGAAAGGAGATAATGGAAAAATTAGTCTCATCTAAGTTTATGAACCAATTTTCTTCCTTCACAAAGGAGGAGGACCAATAAGAGCATGTTCAAAATTAAGAGGCAATCATGCTCTTACATGGATGGAAATATATGATTATGTGTTGAGCCTTCCCTATTATGTTGAAAGATGTAACCTTTGATTGTATGGTTTGAAGGAAACTTCTATTTCTTGCATTAATCAACCGAAGGATTTTATCAACACCTTCATAAACAACTATAAGAGAAAGAAGGATTCAACGTACTTGCTGAGCATGAAACAATGAGAAAAGAAGTCTTTACGATAATATGTTCATAGATATAAATGCAACCTTGGAGATTTGTGAACTACAACTATAAGCAGAAATAGCGGTCATGTCGCAAGGCACACGAAGAGTTACTGTCACTTGACCAACCAAAAACTTTGTCTAATTTTTTATAATAACAAATAAGTGTGACTTATAAGAAGAAATGATGAAGATAGTGGTAGAAAAGGATGATAGAGAAGGAAAGAAAAAGAGGTCTAATTTGAGCCAAATGGGAGGAAGGATAAGAGAAACACTTCAAAGTATATTTGGAAAGTTCAAGAAGTTTACTCCTTTTATTGAATAAGAGCCACCATTCTGACAGCCATCTAAGGCTCAGGATTCATTCATTTTCTAAAAAAAAAAACTAATAACACAATGTGGAAAGAAGTAGACACTTTATGGTAAACTACATGGTACATATGGTCACATAACAAAGAATTGTAGTGATCTAAGAATCAAATTGAACAATTAATTAGAGAAGAAGGCTTGAAATTTTCATGCATGGAAGTGCAACAATGCCAATTACTCATAAAAGGGAAGAGGATATGATAAACGAAAATATAACGATCGTCATGATGCCCAAATATATATGATCATTGTGATGGATGATAAAATGATAATAGACATGGTGAAGAGGGATGATGAAATGCCTCAAAATGAGGATATTGTAAAAACTCAGGTAATGGTCCTGTTGGTCAAAAGTTTCAAAGTTGGTTGCTGCGAACTTGTAGTTGTATTCATTGAAAAGAATACTTTTGCATGTGAAAGCAATTTCAACTTGTAAGAAATTGTAGGCAGAGTTTCCTATAAATAGAGGCAGCATTTCATTTGCAATGTACACACAAAACCTCAGAGAGAAACAGAGGTGAGAGAGTGAGGTTGAGAGAATTTTATTCTCAGGTATATCTGAGTTGTGAGTGTTGCAAACACTTTGTATATTTTCTCCCTTTAGTGAAATATCTGCAGCAGCCCGTGGAGTAGGCCAGTTTGTCGAACTACGTAAAATTTGTGTGTGTTATTTTGTCCATCTCACAAGTCTGACTCAGAATTGGCGTAATTCCAAATAGTTGAGGAATTGCCGAAAATACAATCTGATGATGAAAGTAAGAAGCGAATGATTGATGTTTTGAAAAGGTTTCACGAAGAAGAGGGGGAGGAGGAGCAAGGTAGTATTGATGGTATGGATGAGGATGGTAAGTTTTTATGTCATTATTGTTTGTTCTTGATTTGTATTGTATGCGTTGAACGTTTGTTGAATTGAATTAAAAGACTTGTTTTTGTTCTTAGTTGTCTGATTTCTGGTGAAATTGAGCTTGAATTTATTGGTTGATGTTGTTTGCTCTCACATTGAGATTTTTGGTGTTAAATCATTGTTGAATTGAGCTTTAAGCATTGTTTTTAGGAATTAGTTCTAGTTTATTGGTGATATTGTTGAATTGAAGCTTGAATTTGTTATTTGATAGCTCTCACATTGTGGTTTTGTAATGTTCAATTGTTGTTGAATTGTACTTATAGCCTTGTTTGCTTATTGAAGATATTGTTGAATTCAAGCTTGAATTTGCTGTTTGATATCCCTCACATTGGGATTATTAATTGTGGATGATAGTTGAATTGAACTTGAATCCTTTGTTTGTGCTAGTTGTAGTGTGTCAGTGATGGTATTTTTTAATTTGAGCTTGATTTTTTGTTGAGTAACTCTTAAATAGGGATTTTTAGCTCTAGATGATTGTGGTTGTGATGAAGCATCCAAAGACACGACATCAGTCTTTACAAGATTCTTGGCAGATTAGAACTCTTGCATTAGACTGTTTGTTAGACTTTAGATAATTTTATCAGAAACCTTAGTATTATCTTATTAGACACTTTAGTATTATCTATTTAGATTTTTATTTTGTTTGTACCTCTCTTTGGAGTGCTATAAAAGTACCTGCAATGGAGCTTAATAAATTAGTTTTTCAGACACAATTTTTATCTCTTATGAGATTTCAATCGTTTCGATTGTGTTTATCTCGAGTACGTTTGTACTCGCGCTTCCGCGCTGCTTCAGGTGGTATCAGAGCCTGGAATTCCCCAGGTTTGTTCCTCTGGCAATGACACAAAACTCTAATGACGTTGTTCATAGGGTCCCTAATGACGCCGTTCATAGGAAACTACCAGTCGTTTGGCAACTAGCCGATATCTCTACTCAGCTTCAGCTAGAGCTGTCAAAACGGGTTGGTGGGTCGTGTTCGTGTCGTGTCAGCATACTCTGTTGACCCGTTTATGTTTGACACGAACACGACACGATTAATAAACGGGTCAAAAATTCCAACACGAACACGACACGCTAATAAACGGGTTAACACGACACGACACGATTAAATTCGATTGACCCGACACGACACGGCACGACACGGCACGGCACGACCCGACCCGACACGAGACAATCTGTTACGACACGACCCGACATAACACGACACGTCACGACACGACACGAATTGAGAAAAATTCAAATAAATTTTTTATTAAAAAGCTCCAAATATTCATATTACAAACAACAATATTAAGCATGAACAGTCTCATGAATTGTGAATAGAATCCTTAAATCATCTATCAGTATGCAAATGATGATGGACTGCAAAGACAATATCAGAATCTGGATGTAAGACAGGACTGTAGTCACAATAATCTTCATAGGAATGCCCCCAGCCATTTTTCTGGGCAATTGCTTAACAATGTAATGATACACCTTAAATAAAACCATAGGAAAATCAATAAAACATTCAGGCAACTTACTCCACAAGATGGAACTGAAG
>CANYCX010321964.1:0-10731 GCA_948193385.1 Breynia disticha f. nivosa
GTCACGGGGTGTGATGATTCTGTGTTAGTATTTTGATGCCAAATTGTTAGTTGTAATGATATGCAACTGATGAATAATTGAGTGTGATGGTTGTGACTAATGATGTGGTTTATGGACATGCGTTGTTATGATTGAATAGTAACTATATGTTTTTGATAAATAAAATGAAAATATGTGTGTAGTGGATGGGTTTAATGGTTTGTTGATTGAACTGAGATATGATGAATTAGTGTGCTCAACATTAAAATTTGCCAAGCATGATATGAAATATATAATGATTCCCAAGGTTAATGATATAAGCATACATTGGCATTCACGAGTGTTTACAGTTTTTGGAAAGTGTATAAGAGTATTAGGGCTCTTTGTGATCGTAAGTGTAGACTCTTTATGAGTAAAAATAAAGGAGTGGTTATCCGGTTCTTGGTGAACAAATTATGATTTAACGGGTAGTATATAAAACATAGTGTACCGAGCACGTGTGGAAAACTCTTAACACTTTCAGGTGTTAGAGTGTGCAGATTGATTAGTATTATAATTGCTAATCATGGGTGCTTTGTGCGTAGATTGATTACACACTAAGTGTGTATCATGGGCACTTTGTGTTCAATTTAGGCACTTTGTGTGCAATAAAATATAGATCCATAAATTGATAACCAATACTCCTGGCCGACGAGGCCCATTTGCAAACGTCTGTTAAAGGTTTAGTTAAACAGTTACATACGATGTTGAAAATGAGATGCTAGTAAATGCATTAGAAATGCATTAGCATTCCCTCATAAATATACTTCACATGATTTTGGTTGAAAATGATGTGGATGTGAAAGTATATGGATTTGAAGGCTTTATATGTGTTGTGATAATAATGTTGTTGATTGTAAATTTATTGAAGTTGTATGATATGATTTGAAATAAAGGAGTTAGAAATGATTATATATAAATATATACTAAGGGAATGACATGAGAATTTGATTGGGTTATATTTGGTGTGATTTTGATTAATATGTGGTAATATGTGTTTATTGTTAATGGTATGGTGAATTAGAACTTGGAATGTATATGGTAAGTGTTAAAATGATTATAAGTAATGTAATTAAATGTTTTGATTAGAGTTTCAGCTTGGAAAATAGGTCATCACGCGGAGTAGATACAAACTACGCGTGGTCGTGCTGAACCAGCGTAGTTTGCTTTGACACCACGTTTTGTATCAAGAGTTCAGATGGTATTGTTTTATTGAACTACGAGGTGTGGGGGCGAGTCCGCGTACTGGCGAACCACCCCACGTAGTCATAAAATAGCCCGCGTTCTGTCCTATGAACATGGAAAAATGTTGTTCTTATGTACATTAATGGATGGTTTTTATGGAGTTTGATATGTATGTTTGTGTTAAATTATTAAGGTACATTATTAATTTGGGTTGTGTGATTTATAAAATTATTATTTTGGATATGAATGAAACCGACCCTGTGTGGTGATGTTACTTACTGAGTATATCTCACGCAATTATTTGCCTGTAACACTCGGTAGGACGTTAGAAAGATATTTTGGCTTGTGATAAGGTGCGGCGCTCGGATTTTGGGAGTTAATACAAGAAGGAGGAACTGAGGTGTAGTGTATATACTTTGGATTAGGGTTTATCATGTACATGACAATGTTATATTCAGATTTCATATATTTTGCAAGGGGTTATAATTGAAAATGGATTCATTAGGAATCTCGTTTCTTTTATAACCTAGAAACTTTTGTAAAGAATTTTTTTTATATATGTATATATGTTTGTGAACGTTCCTTTATTAAATTGTATTGAACTTTATTTTTATTTTTTTATTCAAACTTTGATTTCCGGGTATAAGTGTTATCTGTAGGAGGGAAGTATACGCAGGTAATATTTAAATTCGAGGGTCACATTAAGAAAGGATTGAGGTGATGTGATGAGTATGGTATTAAATTGAGTGATTATGACTGAGCGGTGTGAAAGAAATATGAATGTTGGATTATCAGTGTTTAGTTGTCATACTAAATAATGATTGTGCGGTTTGGAAAGTGAATGGATTTTATGTATGGTCGGATGGTAAGTATTATTGTTGATGAGACATGATAATGTCGCATTCATATACATATGATACGTGCACATGTTTATTAACATCTTTGAATGTTAAATGTGGGGATTTGCCAATCGAGCGAAAGCTCATGATTCATCGGGATTTGCTAAAAATCGAGCTATAGCTCAAATGTGGGGATTTGCCAACGCGAGCGAGAGCTCAATTGTTTATGTGGGGATTTTCCAACCTTGAGAGTGGACTCTCTCACGTGCGTAATAAGACCCTCGGGCTTGCATTTTGTGTGAATTGAATTGACACTTCATGATTATGCATTTATGTGAAATTTGGATTGGTTTGGATATGAATTGAATGTGTATGTGCAATGCGATTGAACTTGGGCTCGTTTGATTAAACTTGTGGAAAAGACTTATGAATTGGTTTGTTGTAAGTGTGTTCGATGTGAATCAATGGAAATGGCATGTTTGTGATGAGTTAATGCGTGTATTTGCTTGAGAGATAATGACCTACATGTGTGCTTAATGTTGAAAAGGATATAATTGTTGGGATGCAAACTGTTCCGTCTCTGCACGTGCGAACGGCCAAGGGAACAGCGAGGCTGGCCATTTCCCATGGCCATTCTGTTGTTAATGATGGACAGGGGTCAGAACGGACAGGTGAAATGGCCACTCTGGCCGTTTCCCTAGGCCGTTTCCCCTGTTCTGGCTGCTGAAAAATGATTGTCGTGAATGTTTAATCTAGATTGATTGGTTTATTCAATTCGAGTATTAGCGAATATATATATATTTGTGTGCAGGTTAGGCCGTGGAGGCCAAATGTTCCCCTGCGCATTCAGCATAACAAACTATAAGGGTCGCTTACTGAGTATTCTTAATACTCACCTTCTATTTTGTTGTGTATATGTGTGCAGAGCGACAGAAGCGTGGTGCAGCATCTTCCTTTTTGGGTGAAGCGCGTACGTGTGATACTTGCAGTAGGTCGGATCCTAGTGGATTTTGGATACATCATACTTTTGCATTTTGTATAAAATATAGCCATATACATGATAGTATGGGCTTGGCACTTGCATTGTTTAAACCGAAAACATTAGCTTCCGCATATTTCAGTGATTTGCATTTTGGGCCGGTTTAACTGAAATGCATATATGCCATTATTTCTAAGATTTTATGCATATATATTCTCTCTCGTTTTTTGATGGTGTTTTTAGTTTAAAAACAAAAAAAATGGGTGCAAAAATCGAGGTTTAACGAAGAATGAACTTTGCGACATGTTAACTTGCCCAGTTAACGTACGTTATTTTTCCACAGTCTGCCGTACTTGGCATGTTCTGACTTTTCTCGATTCTGGACATGCGTACCTTTATACAAACATGCTTCCATACTATCCTAGACTTATTCTAACATAAATTAAACATTTTTTCGGGCATTACAGCTCTCCCCCTTTAAGAAATTTTGCCCCCGAAATTAAAACATGTTAGGTTTTCAAAATCCAAACACTTAAGTCAACCATAACATCATAAGTCAACTCTTACACTTAAACCCAAGCGTTCGAACTTAACTGTTTAAATCAAACAATCAACAGGGATTAGAAACGTACCGCAAACACATCAAGTCTTGGGAAACAAATGTGGGTACCGCAGATCTGCCGATCCAATATCTCCTCTAGCTCCTCCTCGAAAGTGAGATCCTCCAAAATCTCCAAATATGTAGTGCTAAGTACATGACTAGGGTTAGAACGGTACCTCCTCAACATTGACATATGGAATACATTATGAAGTCGAGATAGCTGCTCAATATGCTGCCTGCGTACATTTCTTCATCACATTCACTTTCTCGAGGGTCTGCTGCACTAACTCTGGTCCTTCTGTCTGCCGCATGCCCTTAATGTCCCAATATGCTGGACATCAGCATCTCTGCCCATATAACGCCTCATAAGGCACCATCCCAACACTCGAGTGGTAGCTGTTGTTGTACGCAAACTCTATCAACGGTAGATGATCATCCCAGCTGCCCCCAAACTCTAGCACACACTCTCTCAACTTATCCTTTACGGTTTGGATAGTCCGCTTAGACTGACCATCAGTTTGAGGGTGGAATACAGTACTAAACCACAGAGTGGTACCTATAGCATCCTACAAACTCCTCCAAAAATGGGAAGTGATTCGCGGATCTCTATTCGATTCAATCGACATAGGCACACCATACAATCTCACAATCTCTACAACATACAAGCTTACCAACTTGTCCAAAGTGTCATCCTGTCAAATCGCCAAAAAGTGTGGAGATTTCGTCAATCTGTCCACTATAACCCATACGGCATCATGTCTCTTGAATGTCCTCGGAAACCCCATAATAAAATCCATAGTCACCTTCGCCCATTTCCACTCGGGAATCTCTAAAAGCTTCAGTTTCTCTACTAGAGATTGATGTTCTGCCTTGATTTGCTAGCAAGGCAGACATCGAGCTACAAAGTTGGCAATATCCCTCTTCATATTCACCCACCAGTACATCCCTCTCATGTCTCTATACATCTTAGTGTTGTCGGGATGCAGCTCTACCATCAGAACCTCTTGAACCGTAGCTAAGTCAGGAACACATAATCTATCCCTGTAATACAACACTCCCTCATCATCTAACCTGTGCGAGGTAGTTGATTCCCCTTTCTCTACTTTCCTCTTTAACTTCATCAAATACTCATCTTCTTTCTGCCTATCTGCTATCAAATCTCTCATCTGGGGTCAGACTTGCATGTTTGCTAAGATTTCCCCTGGGCCAAATCAAGCTGCACTCTCAACGCCCTCAATGCAAATAAAGATTCTTCCTTATAAGTCACAGAATCCTCATCCACTCTACCCTTTTGGCTCAACACATACGCAACCACATTAGCTTTACCTTGATGGTAAGCGATAGTACTATCATAGTCCTTGAGGAGGACAATCCATCTCCTCTGTCTCAAGTTCAACTCCCGTTGCATAGTGATGTATTTCAAACTCTTATGATCTGTCAGAATCTGGAAAGTCTTACAGTAAAATTAATGCGTCCACACCTTTAAAGTATGGATGATAGCAACCAAATCTAAATCGTGGGTCAGGTAATTGTCTTCATGTTGTCTCAACTGTCTCGAAGTGTAAGCAATTACCCTCCCATTCTAAATCAACACTCCTCCCAATCCCGCTTTAGAAGCGTTCGCATGAACCACAGATCCTCTACTATCATTCAGTAATACAAGTACCAGAGCCTCTACTAACCTCTTTTTCAACTCTTGGAAGCTTTCCTCACATCTCTCATTCCAAATGAACGGTGTGTTCTTCCTTAGAAGATTGGTCATCGACCTTGCCACCTTAGAGAAATCAGTTATGAACATCTGGTAATAACCTGCCAACCCCAAGAAACTGCGTACCTCAGTCATATTCCTAGGAGCCTCCCACTCCTACAATGCTTTTATCTTGCTGGGATCTGACATCACACCCTCAGCCGAAATACATTCCCTAAGAGTACAACCTCTCTCGTCCAAAACTCACATTTCTCAAACTTAGCATACAGTTGTTTCTCCTTAAGTATCTCTAACACCTATATCAGGTGTCCCTCATGCTCCAACCGGTCTCGAGAATACACCAGCACGTCATCTATAAAGACAACTGCAAAGCGTTCTAAGTACAGCTGAAAAATCTTGTTCATCAAAGCCATAAAGGTTGCTGGCACGTTATTCAATCCGAACGGCATCATAGTGTACTCAAAGTGGCCGTAGCGAGTCCTAAACGCAGTCTTAGGAATGGAGCTCTCCTCCACTCGCAACTTCTAGTACCCCGATCTTAAATCAATCTTAGAGAACACTGTGGCTCCCCTCAATTGATCTATCAAGTCCCCAATCCTCAGTAGTGGACACTTATTCTTCACCGTCAATTTATTCAGCTGCCGATAATCTATACACAACCGTATATTCCTATCCTTCTTGACAAATAATATTGGTGCGCCCCAAGATGACACACTCAGAAGGAAGAACCCTTTCTTTAGAAGCTTCTTCAACTGCTTCTTTAACTCTTGCAGCTCAACTACTGCCATCCTGTACAGAGCTATCGAAACTGGCACTGCCCCTGACAACGTCTCAATCTCAAAGTCGACCTCTCTATGCAGTGGTAAACCCGACAACTCATCTGGGAATTCCTCCAGATACTCCCTCACTATCTCCATATCACCATCTCTTGGATTTTTCTATCCCACATCGGTCACACATGCCAAATACGCCTCACCCCCGTCTCTAATTAACCTTGTTGCCATTGTCGCTAAAACTAAACAGGAAGGTATGACCTTCCGTTCACCCACAAGTAAAACCCTCTTCACGCCATCAACCTCCACAACTACTTCTTTCGCATAGCTGTCAACCACTACTTTGTTCTGGGACAAAGTAAAACCCTCTGCCTTGGCCTACACTAGTAGTAGGGGCTCCCTTGTCCCACACTGCTCTGCCTTGGTACTATTACCCTTATCTCTCAACTTCTTGTAGTAGTGTTTGATTTATTGTCTCAGCTTGTTGCAGTAATAACAAAGCTGGAGAGTGTCTCCCCCCGGTATGTCCTCCAGCACTCTGATGTCCAGGAACAGAGGGTCTAAAGGTGTGGCTCCCCCTACTCCCAGCCCCACTCCTCTGCCTGCTGCCTCCTCTGCTAGTACTCCTAGGTGCTTGAAACATGTACTCTACTGTCCTCCTGCAGCACTGGAACTATCAAACCTTTTATGTCTCTTACCTCAGCACGCCTCTCCTCAATTATAAGCTCCTCAGCTCTGAGTACTGTCTTTAGTAGCATTTGGTAAGTAGGTGGCTTCATAGTAATACGTGTGCGGATATTAAACCGTAACCCCCTCTCAAACCTGCCCCTCCTCTGAATATCAGTGGCCACATCCTCTGGTGCATAACAGGAGAGTTAGGTAAACTCTGCCTCATACTCAGCGACAGTCATGTCCATCTGCTTCAGCTCAAAAAATTCTATCTTTTTCTTGCAGCGGTAGTGGGTAGGAGTGTATTTATCGGCGAACTCCCTCTGGAAGTCAGCCCAAGTGAGTGTTGGAGGATCATTCTAACTCCTGGGAACTGCCTCCCACAATACCATGCATCTTTCTCCAATAGTGAGGTGGTGTACCTTAACTTTTGCTTGGTCGTGCACCTACTCTGGTTAAGGATCCGCTTTGTGTGTCGAAGCCAATCCTCAGCCTCAGCGGGGTCAGTAGTCCCTGTCCCCGCACAGACTCCTAGGACTCAACGGTAAACTCGTGTGATACATCATCAATGGGCTCCATCCTATGCAAAATCACCAGTTGAAAAGTTTAGTTTCAAGAAATATGATGCAATGAAAAACTTTTCGCTACTCTGTGTGTTAATTTTGTTGAGGAATCACGTGTGGGATTCTTTTACAGTGTCATAAAGGTCGTCTCGGAGTATTTTGAGGTGGTAGATACTTAGAGTTGGCCCATACAACCCAAGACATTGCAAAAAGAAACGACTAGGTGAGTGTTTCTTCTAAAGTTCATGCTTTTATGTTAAGTAGTTAACAACTGTTCGTCAGTATAAGGTTTTGTTGAATTTTGATTATGATATTGGCTGCCTTTAATTTGTTTTATTGTGTAATTTCTGTTGCCATAGTCTTTAGAACACAAAAGAAAGCCAATAGTTGTGTCAGAGCGGTCTTCATAATCAATTAACATATAATTGATGAAATCGATAACTAGTTTTGTTGAAAACATGGGTTGTTAAGTAAATTAAGGTTTGCTCGTGAATTAGAATAGTTGTTTTCATGTCTAATTACTGCATGACTTGAAAATCTTGATTTTTGATATGAAAAGCTGAAAAGTTTGAAACTAATTTTGAAACAAAGATGGAGCCTAGAGATGTATCGCTTGATCACACAGCCAAGTCCAGAGACTCAGTAGGAGGATAGGGGTCAGCTCCAATTCCTCCAGAGAGTCCAGTACCACCTACAATGCATATTCCCCTATATGACCCTATATATGCACCATTCTAGAAAATAATGTAGAAGAAGATGCACAATTAGGGACAGAGTCAGGGTCAGAAAGACAAAGTGGCAGGTTTAGGAAGTAAATCAAACTGAACATCGATAAGAACTTTGCAAAAGTACAAAAAAAGGGGAAATCATTTGAGGGTATGATTGATCTGACAGAGGCCAAGGACTGATTGAGGCAGACAGAGAGAATCCTCAATCATTTACAGTGCAATCTAGAGCAGAAATTAAGATCTACTACTTATCTTCTTGAGAAAGCTGCCTAGAACTGGTGGGAGACAGTGCGTGATGATGAGCCTTGTCTATATCATAAGTTTAGTGGGAGCGTATTAATGTTCTTTATGTTATACGTCGATGACATCTTGCTAATTGGAAACAATATTTTAACATTGCAATAAGTTAAGCAATGGTTCAATACGTGTTTCTCAATGAAAGACTTAGAGGAAGCCGAAGTTATACTTGGTATAAGGATCTATAGAGATAGATCATGACACCTCTTGGGACTAAGTCAAGAAAAGTACATAAATAAGATACTGAGGCTGTTCAGTATGGAACAGTCTAAGAAGAGATTGTTGCCCTTACAATAAAGGATAATTCTCTATAAGAAGGACTGCTCATCCTCTAGAGAAGAGAGAGAGAGCGTATGAATAGAGTCCAATATGCATCTATAGGATTTATTATGTATGCTATATTATGTACTAGGCTAAATGTAGTAGATTCTAATAAGATCATTGAGAGATCCACTGGTCTGGTATTTAGACAATTCTTAAGTACCTGAGAAGGATTAAAGACTTATTCCTAGTGTATGGAGGTCAAGAAGAGCTCAGTGTCACAAGCTACACTTATGCTGTGACCCTGAATAACAAGGATGATTCAAGAGCATAATTGGGATAAATGTTCTTGTTGAATGGAGAAGTTGTCAGTTGGAGGAGCTCTAAACAGAGCACAGTGGCAGATTTTACAACAGAAGTTGTATGGAATTAAAACAGTTGATACTAACTATATATTCAAGAACAAATAAAATTTGCACTGTCACATATAGTTTATACTAAGTTTATATTAAAATAACAAAAATATTTAAAAAATAAAAGTATTCATAAATGTACAATACAAAAATACAAACAAAATACTAAAAATAATATTTAAAAAACTATAACTTATTTAAAGATATATACAAAAACTATGTACAAAAAAATATATTCACATAGATTTAACAAATGAAACAATATTTCATCACAGCAACGAAAAAATGTATACTAAGTACATAATGATTAAAAAATCACTTAAAGTATACATGTAAAAGCTTACATACATATAAAGTACTTTTAGGTAAACATTATATATGATACATTGTGAAAGAATAATTTATTCTGCCCATAACGTTTGGGTTTATCGAATAAATATAATTAAGTTATGAGGCTTAATTATGGTTTATTTGATAGAAGGATTAAATTAGAAGCATATTAACTTTAGGGACTAAAATACAATTTTGAGTGGAAAGGTACCTATTCACCATATGGTCCCTATCCCTCTATAAATGTAGCCTTCCCACACCATATTCATGATTATCTTCCACATTAACCACCAACACAAAATCAAATTCCTTTGTTGAGTTTTAGAGTGAGAATTTTAAGACTCTCTTTCCTAGTACAATGATTAGAAATTTTGGTGTAGGATCGGGCGTGAAATATTGCCCGTATCTCGACGTTCTTACGCTTATGGATATGAGTGTACCCTTCAATGTGGTAACATTTTTCTTCTGCTATGCATTAAATGGATTACGAGTTCAGAAACTTTGTTCGTTTTATTTATTGTATTAATTAATAATGTGTTAATTGATTGTTTTAAATATATGTTATATATTTGATTTCTTTCATTGGTATTAGAGCCGAAGGCTCTTATTTTTTAAGAATTAATTTTCTGAATTGTTGAGGGTTCTAATGATGTTGATTTGATAATTTTAATTTGTGTAATTGTCATCAAAATTAGATCGAAGTCCTTTGGCTACTATAATTCCAAAATAAAAGTTTGGAATTTGGTAAAACTGACCACACCATTGAACTCAGAAAGCCGAAAAATGTGGAAAATGAATTTTGTTTTGTTGAAACTGCCCAGGAAGTGGCATGTTGCCCACACAGGCCACCTAAGCCTTCTGCTGCGCGTGGGCAAAAGCAGAGTTTCCTTCTGTTGGAGTCAAAGAGCGACGTACCTGTCATTTGAATGGAATGATGCGTCGCTTAATGAGAAACAACAGAGCGTTCCGTGCGTTGACAAAATGACGAGCCATTTCTACCTGAGCTACAAGTCGTCTGACCCAGAACTCGACCCATTTCTGTGACACAAACCATGGTCTGTCCCGCATGTCTTGTTAGTGTAAGCTCTAGCCCCAATACATTGTTTTTAACTTTTATTATTCAGTAATAAAATTATAAGGCATTATTTTATCACTCCATGTATTTACCTGTGGTATGTGTTTGATAAAATATCAAAGAATGTTAATTAAGCATTTGAGATATCAAGGTTGAGGACCTCGATAGTAGAACCTGGAAGTTATGAGATTAACATTCTAAATATCCCTAGTAACTTGTTTCCATAAGAATGGGAATGAATTAAGACTAGTATGTACTTTGTAGGTGATTATGTTCTATGGGTCAAAAATAT
>CANYCX010321970.1:0-14410 GCA_948193385.1 Breynia disticha f. nivosa
GTAAAAATGGGGAAACGTGGATGAGAATAAGAGTAAGAGTGGGGAAGAAGAAGATGGTCCCACAACCGTCCCACGACACGATCTCCACGGAAAACCTCGACCACAAATTTGATCAGCACGCCAAATTCAAATGAAATGCAAACCCAAATTCAAACCCAACCAATCACCCCCCTGCTTTTGATCTCCCCAACTCTTAACTACCACCACAACCTCAGATCCTCCATTAACACGTGTCACTCTTCTACCCACGTCAACATTCACTCCACCTCCGCCCCCACATTTCTCTCCATTTCTCTATACTCTTTCCCCCATCTTTCTTCTTTTCCCACTTCCTTCTCTCTTTTGCTGTTCTATGTCGTTTTTCTCGTAACGACCTCGGTTTGAAGCGATTTTGAAGAATTGGCGATGTGTGACGAAAGTAATTGTTGTGTATTTGAAGCTGGTTTTCGTTTAGTGGGTTTTAGTTCTGGTTTTCTTAGCTATGTTTGACTGGAACGACGAAGAGGTATTTCTTTTTTTTTATTTGGAAATTATTTTTTTTTAAGTTCGACCTTGTATATATGTACATATATTCGAACCGAATTACTGTTGGTTAGATGATTATTGTTTTAGTGAGTGAGAGAGACTGATATGCTAAATTTATGTGAAAACGCTAAGAAGTTTGTTTTTTTTTTTCTTTTCATGATCTTTTGTGTTAGAAAAAAAAAATTTTAGTCTGAGAATGAGATTAGAAGGTTCAAATACTTTATTTGTTTGGAATTTAGAAATTGCGATGTACGTTTCATCCTTGTATGTGACTGATTGTGGAATCTTAAATTGATGAGGAATTAGGAATACACAGAACGATGTGATGAGCCCGATGAGGGATATTAGAGTGAAGCTGAAAAATTCCTAAGCTGAGATTTAATTAGAGTACATGTGTAATGGGATTGCTACATGAATTTTATCGAAGTTGTAGATAAAAGGATTTGGAAGTCTTCTCTATCATGTTGGATTTGAACAAAGAGCTATAAGATGAGAAATTAATGCAGTCTTTGAGATCGTGGAAAGGCACCTAATGGCTGAATTATAGATTCGTTGTAATGCCGATGTAGGATTGATGAAAAAAATGCATGGTTAGATTGGCTTGTGGAAAAAGGAAAGTTTATTTTTTTCTTTAAGGTGATGTTTGTTAAATTAAGGTTTGTAAGATAGAGATTTTATAATTTTGGATAAAGATAGAGAATGTTCTAGATAAAGTTGGAATGCATTCCAAAAATATTTTTCAATTATTCGTTAATTTTATTGGGATGATGAGTGAGAGAATGTGTTTGCACTGGAGATTAAGAAAAGCAAGATATTCATATAATATAACTAGCCATTTCAGTTATGTCCTTATATGGTAGAGCATAGGATGTTTACATTGGTTAAATGTGAAGATAGTCATATCTTGCAAAGGCAAGAATATGCAGTCAGATGAATTTTTTACGTGGGAGTTACATGTTTTAACAAACAACTTGGAAAAGTTAAAATCCTGAGATAGATGCTTTTCAATCCATCTCAAATATCCCAAAAGTTATCAAACACCTATGGATTTATACATCAAGAAAGCTGAGAATTTATTAGTAATGAGAAATATAGTTCCCTTTCCCGGTGTTAGTACACATGACATGATTACTTTTTTCATCTTCTATTTTTAAATATTTTCTGATTGCAAACAACCGGTCGAGCTCAGTTGTCTTAGTTCATTCAATTGAGGTCAGAGTTTCTACTAAAGCAGTGAAGGTACTTTGGGCCTAAGTATATTGTTTTCTCTTTTCAGCTAACTAATATAATATGGGATGAGGCTGGTGAAAGTGATGATCATATAGTGCCCTTTCCAGAGACTGGTGGGGACTTTAGCAAGAAGAAGGGATGGAGTCAAGAAGCTGGTTTGGTTAAGTCTACTGAGCAGAAGCAAGCTGGAGTTAATGTCGGAGTCCATGAGAGAAAGCTGGAATCGAGTTCAAACTTTGATTCAATTGAAGGAACTTCCTCATCCGGATTTGGCGATGATTCCTGGCCGAAACTTTCACTAACTAACACTAATAAAAAAAAGCATGTTTCGCTGGACGCTTCAGTGTCCAACAATCTGACTGATATTACTAAATTTGATTCTTCAGGAGGCGGTAAGATTTCAATTGCCCTATACACTAAACAGAGTTTTTCATACTAGTGATTTAACTGTGCTTATCTACCATTTTCTTATCACAGAGACTGCTCAACTTAACAAGAACACTGAAATTTTTCAAGATAACAGCGGAGGTAAAGAACAAGGTGATTTTGTTGACTATGGCTGGGCCAACATTGGGAGCTTTGATGACCTTGATCGAATTTTTAGGTAAAGCACATTTTTGTTTAAACTCTTCTGCAACCGGGTATAGGATTTGTCTTGACAACATGCATTCTAACATGTGTTTTAGCATTCTTATATGTGTTTTCCCCCCCTGTTTGATTAATTGATGTCGTGGAAAGTTCTTTTCTGTTTTTGCAGATGAATCTCTAGCTTGTTAACTCTACTGCTTTTGCTTTTGTTAACCAAGCAAAAAATTATACTTTCTTGCTTTCTGTTTCTTGTCTTCTTTTTAAGTTTTTTATTGACTTCTTTGGTTTTTCCATTTTGCTAAACGTTGTCTTTTAATTTCCGTTTCTTACTAAATTGTAAGGCTGTCAAGTAGTGATTGAATAAGTTATCAGTTAGAAGTACTAATCTGGTTGCCGCAGTTCAGTGAGCTTGTTAGGTATGGAAGGATGTCCTGCATTCACACCTTTTAGTAGTTTCCCCCATACCTCTTCCTGAATTTCTTTTTTCTATATTCTTCATAAGTAGCGATAACCAATCTGACTGAATATTCTCACAAGTGATGATTTTGCAGCAATGATGATCCAATATTTGGTAATGTAAGTCTGGGCAATGCTGATGAATTATGGAACTCATCTAAGATATCCAACAGTCCATTCAAGTCATTTCCGTTATCTGATGACTGTCCAAATTTTGGGTATGGTTCCCTGAGGAACTCATCTGAAAATTTGGAAGTTAAAACAGAGTACGTTCAAGGAGAGGAACAGCCATTTAACCTTCACTATGGTAGATTGGGTGGTCCTTCATTTCACGGTTTCCAAACTACTCGTCCAATTCTTGATCGTTCAGATTATGCTGGTTGTAGAATCAAGAACTTAGCAAATGATCCGGTATATAATCCTTTTTCTAGGCAAGTTAGAAAACTTTCACTTATAGAACCGAGGGGCTTAGCATATACTTGGGTTTTGCAGGCAGATTTGAGTGCCGTTGGTAAGAATGGCACTCCAACTAATTCTCAGATCACTGCAGAAAAAGTGGCAGTGTCAAACGAGTTGGCAGATAAGGTTTCCTTTTACTTTTTGCTTGATCTTTGTTAATTTATTATTACTTTAGCATGATTTTGAGGAACCATGCCTCTTCAAGAAGACGAATTTTAGTAATTCTGCCAGTATAGATTACAATAGTACTTATAAGCAGATTTCTTTCTAAAGAAAAGAGAAGCCTTGTGCTTATTGAGTAGAAATTATCTATCAGTTAAATGTAAAAGAAATTGTACTTCCTCGCTATGAGCTTTTGGTTTCAGTCTTCTATTGGTTCACCTTATCAGATTGAAATGCCAGCCATCTAAGTAGTACTTGTGTAACATATGTCCAGGCTTATAAACAGAAGAAAATGTTGAAGAACCGGCAAAAACATGAAGAAAAGAATGAATTGAAACTGTACCAGGATGTGTATGGCAACTGGTCTGCATCTGGGAACCTACCTGATCAATTTAAGAATCAATTCTCACCCTCCATTGTTCAATCTCCAACATCTTCAGTTCTCATTCAACAGAGATCACTACAAGGGCCTGAGTCATTGCAGTACCAGCAGATCTCCAATCCATATGTGACCCCTTCTGGGTATGAAAGTATGACCAATCCATATTCTGGCATGCCTGTGATGTCTCATATGCAGTCTGGGGAGATAACCCAGCAACCTTTACTTTCTGGTTATGATGTCTCTTCACGCAAAGCAAAACCTGTTAACAAGTCAGCCGACTCTATGGTGAATCCACAGACCATGACTCCTCGGGAAAAAATAGAAAAGTTAAGGAGGAGGCAGCAACTGCAAGCAATGCTTGCTATTCAGAAACAGCAGCAGCAGTTAGGTCATAAGGTTTCTGGTGGTGATCCATCGATGACTCAAAAATGTCCTCAAGAGAATCAAATTCAGAATGTTGGGGTATCTAATCTAGAAGTTGATGATCTGAGTGCTTTCCCTTCGTTTGACCCAAACTCACCAATTGAACAAGATGATTCTAATACAGTCTCCTTGGTGGTACCTGATTGTTCTCTGGAGGACACCGTACTGAATCAGCTTCAGGAAATTATTTCAAAGGTATGATTCACTTGCACAGACTCTTTTCTTGGTAGAGTATTTTATTCAGTTAAAATGACAAACCAATGTTTTATCACAGTTGGATGTCAGAATTAGAATTTGTATTCGGGATAGCTTGTTCCGGTTGGCTCAAAGTGCAACTCAAAGACATAATGCCAGTGATACCAGTAGTACCAATAATAGTGGCAGAGATGAGCAAGTATCCACAAAAGAGGATGCGGTCAATCGTGGCAGGTTAGTTGACGTGCCTGGGATATTGGTTTCTTCATATTCTGCATAAATTACCATTAAGAAAAGTATCTATTGTAATGCATAAATAGCCACTAAGAAAAAAATTTGTTGCTCAACATACTCTCTCTGCACTAGGAAAACTAATATGCACATAATGTGGGATTGAGAATTATTGATTCAGTTAATCCCTATAATATAGCTTCCTATCTCTGGAAATTTAGATCATTCTGCATGTTGACAACTGAACTGAGGTCGAAACTAGGACGATACACATACTTGGAATCAGTGAAAACATCCTGAAAAATTAGCTTGTGGAATGAGGTTCTTGTCATGTTTACCGCTTATCAAGCGATCACCTTTGGGGTGAAAATACCATGCTGGATATTCATATAGTACTGTCCACTTCCTGTGGTCAAAGTGCACTTTCATTTGAAGATATATATCACCTGTATTCATTTCTGGCTAGAAATAAAACCCTCTTGAATCACTGTTCTCATGTTGATTCTGATTATGTGTTGTAGGAGTGCTAATATTCCTGAAGTGGAAACAGAGACAAATCCCATAGACCGAACTGTGGCTCATTTATTGTTTCATAGGTCTCTAGAATCATCAGGAAAATATCCTGATACACCTGAGTCACCTGTTTCTACCAAACTTCCATTGGATCCCATGCCAATCGGTGCAACAAAACTCTCTGTTGAAGGCTTCCATGACAGCATGCAAACTGAGCTGAATTTTTCTCATGCATGCAAGCATCCTTGCCCATTGGTGGATCCCCAGCCTATCAGTCAGTCAAAAACCAGTATCTGCTTAGATGCCTCGGAGAATGCGTCAAGCATTGGACCGGCAGACGAGGAAACTCGAGAGGTTGGAGCCTCTCAGTAAAAAAGAACGTGCTTCAGAATTTCGTAAGGGTAATTCCTTCCTTTATCATTTCATGACTATGATATACTTGTATTGATGGTTATATGGATTACTGGTAATGCGGAGGTTTTCCTTTATTGTCAGCGACTAGGTCGCCGTCAAGAGTGGGGTCACATGCACGGACACCAGTATCACGGATGGCGGACATCAGCGGCGGCTTGTGGGAGGAGCTGAAGCATATCTGGTGGCAGTTTGTAATCAAAGCTGTTATGTATCATCATCGTCTGAACTCTAAACTATGGTTAGCTCCATTTCCGATGATGTCAACTAGAGTCAAGTCGTGTTACGATGTGGTCTGTTGTGTCTGTGAGGGTGAAAACCTTAAATAAGTTTGGTTTGTGATGTGAAGATTACTCCATGGAAGACAACTTGCTTTATTGACATCACATATGTGGATTTTAATTTAGAACCACATGAGAAACCCTTCATCATGCATCTCATTTATATTTTTCCCCTTCAAATTTCCCTAATTACACCTGATTTGGCTCTTCATAATTACATCTTCTCGACTTGTAAGAGACTCAACTCAGATCATAGAAAACAGGAATCAAAAGAAAAACAAAACAAAACGAAAATAAATAGCTTTGTTTGCATATATATCAGAAATGAAGCAGGTAATTTGTCATCATCTATTGCTTAAAATTCTAAAAAAAAATATATAGCTTTTTTGCATATCACACATGAGGCTTACCGAGATATCAGTTTGGGACTATAATGAAAATAAATTTTAAGTAAAAACCAAGTTAATTTTAATAGATAAGTAAGAAGGATTCTCATTGAAGAAAACATGTATAGCATAATTTACTCTAATTCTACATCGTAAAGAGTACTCATATATTTTTAATTCTGAATGCAATTATACTAGGTCAATTATACCATCAAGATTGTATTCAATTATATCCTTCTTGTTTTACTAAAATTGTACTCACTACATAAAATTCAATAAAATTTTTCAATTATAATAAATTTTTTCAATTATAGTAGATATATGAATTCACCAAGTTAAAAGTTGGTGTAAATCGACATGAAATAAGAGAATGAGAACAACAGAATAAAGACGAGATGGTTGCCCTTTTATTATACAACAAGCTTTTAGAAATAGAGGTTTTTTTTTTCTGTTTTAGTGTATTATTTTACTACTCAACATTAGAACCCTTGACTACATCTTTTCTCCATTTCATCCGCAAAATGAGATTCGTCCTACGAAATTCGGGAAAAAAATGAATAAATATATTACAATATATAATATTAGGGAGGTCTAAAAAAGGGTTAACTGTATTGTTCTAAAATGGTGTTTGGGAGGGAGAGAAGAAAAGTAGTGGAGAACAATAAAAATGAAAAGAAAATTCTTAAGTGACAACGTTGACATACATTATTTTATGTAATTTGAAGTTTTATATATAAAAATGAAAACTAAAAGTTATTATCATATGGCAATGTTGTCATCCAATAACTCTTTAAAGATGAGCGGAGAGGAGATGAAATAATAAATATAAAATTTGGTCTAAAATTAATATTGAAAACATAGGGTTTTTATGTAAGGAAAAAAAGCTAAGGGGATCGGTAGCGTAATTGTCACAAAACTAGCCCAACCATGAACTAGCGCAAGTGCGCAACCATGGAGTTCCTAAAACGGCATGTCGTCTTCTAATTCAGAAAACAAGGAATAGAACGAGAAGGAAATCTTCTATTTTGTGGCTGTCACTACTGATATCTTTCATTTTGTAGAGATTATATTACAGAAATGGCATAATTTACTGCTTTGCGAATTACAGTCAGAGAGAGAGAGAGAGAGAGAGAGAGAATAAGTAATGGGGGAGGAGAAGGCAAAGAAGAGAAATGAGAGAAGCGTTTGTTTAATAAACAATCTTGATGATGGTTGCCTTATGCACATCCTCAGCTTCTTATCCCCTATTCCAGGTCTTTTTCTTTCTCCTTTTTACTTTTAAATCTCTCATTTTCTACTCTAATAACCTTAATTCAACATCAATTTTATCAAATTTCGATTCCTTTTTAGTCTGCTTTGGTTGAACAACATGCTGTGAGACTAGACAAACTTAGGGTTTGTTTTTCTCTGATGGGTTTCTTTGAAAGATTGGATCTTTGAGATGTTTGGTAACTGATATTGTAAATTTATTTGTTATAGTGAGAAAAAAGTAACACTGGTTCTGATGGTTGGCTGTATTATGAGGTCTTAATTTTAATGAGCTAGTCAAGTGGTAGCTTTATCAGTTGCATTACTTGCTTGATAATTAATTATTGGGAGGAGCTCGGCTGGTAATTTCGTGTTCGTAGAATTAGAACGACCTTGTCATGGAAAAATCTGGCTGTTTCAATCCTAATTTGCATATTGCACATTGTTAATTTGGGGAGAAATAAATACGTGAATTGCATTTCCACCGTAGCGGTGAAGATAAGTTTTCGATTTTGTTTGCAGTTATTGCTCTTGTATGAGTTTGTTTTGGGATTTGCTTGTCGTAATTAGAAATGAGAAATAGTATTGCATCTTGGTTTTGTGTTTGAAGTGTTATGTTAGACAGCCTTGTGCAATTCCTATCACATGTTGCTACTGAGTCTGCAGATCGGTATAACACCGCCCTCGTTTGCCACAGATGGCATTTCTTGGCATGTCACCCTCGCCTGTGGCTTCGTGTAGATCGATGCATCAAAGATTTGTCGGAGCCTGGAGTTTTTACCAGCATTGAAAAGGCTGTTTCTGCCGCTAGGTATTTATAGTGATATGAACTTGTTTTTCTTTTTCTGAGACATAACAATGGAGAGGAAAACTAACGATATTTATCGTCCTGTTAGACCTGGTGATACTATTCTAATATCAGCTGGTGGGAGTCATATTGCTTCTAATATTCAAATAGATAAACCTCTGTGCCTGGTATGAACCAATATTATTGCTTATCTTTGCCTCAATTTAGCCTCATGATGTTATGAAATCACACAAAGAAACCTAAAGTAATGGTGGTTTGTGAAAGTTAAATTAATTTCAATTTGGTTGTATATCTATTCTTGCTTTAAAGTTTAGCTTCATTAATGGAGGATTGTGGAAGCTACAAAGCCGTTACTTGTTACCGCAGGCTTTGTGAAAGCTCCTTCTTCATATTGGCATATTCATTGGCATTAAGTCAAAGTAGTTGCAGCTTTATCTTCCTCCATAAGAAAGCTAGAATTACAAGAAACTTAAAGCAATGTCTGGTCGTCACGTCTTACTGCTATTTATATATTCTCTTTTTTTCAGATGGGTGGTGGTGACGTGCCTGATGATACAACGCTGTTATGCTCACGGGGTTCGGATAGGTATGTCAACTATGCTCAACCTCTTCTCGGTTATTGATGAAATCAGTGCCACTTTTTAGGCTCTGTTTTAATGTCGAGAGCTTCAAGCCATTGTGTCAAGAGCTAGTATTTGAATCAATGGGTGATATAATTGCAGCTCTTGAAACCTAATCTCAACAAAACTTTTCGGTCTTAAATTTCAGCTTTAGATCTTCATGAACTGTATGTAGCCTAGTTATCGTAGTCGGTATTTATCATGAGCTTTAATCCGCTTTTGACATCTTGTTTTTATATCTTCCTACGGCGTATTTTGGCATCTGCTTTTCGTTTTGCTTGGGCAGTGCGTTGGAATTCTTCTCCACCTGCAAATTGGCTAACTTAACTATCAAGGCGGAGCTCGGTTGCTGCTTGCTGCACAGAAGTGGAAGGCTAACCATAGATGGCTGCATACTTCAGTGTGAATCAGACCCTTTGGATTATCTCTCCTGCCCCATTATGAGTACAGCCGGCGGGAAAAAAGCTCTCTCGTCTTCGGTGAAGGTTAATGGCGACGGTGTATTTGTGTCGGAAACTCGCATCGAAGGCGGTTCTAGAGCTGTCACGACGAGCGGAGACTTGACCTTGCAGCGAGTTAGGGTTGTGTATGCTCGATCAAATTATTTCTGGTTTGATGTGGAGACCTAGTGATAGAATGCTTCTACACATCTTTGTAACATAATTTAATGTTCATTTCTTAGTGTTGTATCGTTCCTTTTGGTAAATGACGTTAGTCTAAATTGTCGTGAAATGTCTCCAAACCATCTCTATCGAATATCATACCGAAGAGAATTGAGAGTGAAGAGGATAACTAAATAGCTTAATTGAAGTTGCAGTATCTCTACAACTTCCAAAAAAAACTGAAACAAAATGCATATGGCTATGTTGAGTTGCATTTTATTACATTATTAAAGCAAAAACAGCAGTTTAGATTTTCAAAATTTGCTTCCATCAATTACTCTCAATTCTAAACATAACATCACTGCTCACAGCAAGCTCAAAATCTTGGCAGTAATGGCTATCAAAGAAATTTCCAGCTAAGAGAAGTATGCAATGCTAGATTTATCTCTTATATATAAGTTCTGCCAGGAAGGATGCAAAATTAACTATCATTACAAACACTACTCACTATGTTACTTGCCAAGTTACAGCTCAGCTTCTTGTTTCAGCACAAGCTAAAATAGCCATTCACTGGCAATGTCACTGCATCTGCCCATGTTTAAGATCGTCAAAATTGCAATTAAAGAGCCAAATATTTCTTAACTCCCTTTCAGGTCCTGCCAGTTCTTTGGCGGCATTTCATGATCACCTGGACACTCAAAACAAGATACCAATATCATGTATTAGAACTTTTCAGGGGTGCCTCTTGGAAACATTCAGCGATTCTATGTAAAATACAAAGAATTTGAGAGACAACAAGTACCAGTGCTGTTTGTTTTCGGTTATTAAGCAGATGTAGATTGCATAGTAAAAAAACGTATTATCATAGTAATGCACTTGTAGAATGTGTGGAAAAACAAATACATTCAGCTCTGTTTGCCATAAAGGTAGAGGCATTATACGAATAATCAGGGAAACCATACTGAAATTTTGATGCCCCTATGCAGAAAGATTACCAGAACCACTGAATAATGGATCAAACTGTCTGCTAAATTTCTTGCCTCTAAAAAAGCCTTTCTCCACAGACAAAATTACATGTCAACAGAACATATCAGGAAAGGGGATGTAACTGCTTACTTGATATATAGTATACGAGGACAATTGATCAATTCACGGAAGCTGCTCTCTGTCGCACAACAAAATCATCAGCAGAGTAATAATCTGCAATGAGTCGGTACATGTATGATGGATTATGCCCTCCACTGTCACATAATTTTAAGTTAATAAGCCATACTGTGATAAATGAAAAGAAAGCATACATAAAAATAAAAATATTGGACAATCTAGTTTCGTGCATACTCAAGGACAGGAGTACTTACGTGTCAGTAATAAAAAGGCTAACAAGTTTTGGGGGTACGTAATCAAATGTGGGATTGACAACATGAAGAAGAGGGGCCCCAGTGCCACTTCCAAAATCCAAGCAATCCGAAAATTCTCCAAAATCAAGCAGCTCAGATGGCGATCTCAACTCATTCAGTAAGATCTCAGGATTGTGAGGATACAATGGGCACAACTGCAATGTAGTGAAATCAAAACACACGAAACAACCAGCACAAAAACTATTGTCGTGTTCATCAAAATCATTAACAGAATAGTTTACGCAACGTTGATAACCAAGAACGAGGACATGCTTGTTAACATGAATATCTTAAAGTAATAAGATAAGTTGCATGCTGAGCTCAAAAGAATGCAAGTCATCAGGCATGACAAGACATTAGCAGCATTATCAGAGCAGTCAATTTCATTTCAATGAAAAATTATTCAAATTGTAATTTTCCAATCAAAATAAATTCCTCTTCTTCTGAAAATGTATCCTTGGGAAGAGCTATTAAGCATAAAAAGTATTCCCAGGTCAATACACTTTTGCAGAATGAAACAAACTATTTTCATTGATGTTTTCTTCAAGACGCATCCCAAAAAAAGATGAAGACTAAGTATGTTTGGTTTGAAAAACTCTTTCTGTGACAACAATAATTTTGAACAACTTCTCCATTTTCTATTTTTGATTACTAAAATCTGGAGAATTTTCATAGATTCTCCAAAATAAACACATCCTAAATAAATAGATAGAAGAAAAATCAATAGCATAGCGTCTATGCTAACTATGCTACATGATCAAACTTTTTAACCCACACGAAAAAAGAACTACAGCCTTGTCAGGAAGCATATAATGACTACCTAGCAACAAAATCTAGGTCATTCAATCACATGATCTTGCCCAAAACAGCTATTTATTTGATAGTAATTGTCCTAGTCTATTTCACCATATAACAACAATGATGGCATATTCAATTAAACTGCGCATAAGAATAATACAAGCAATCACGATGTATAATCTAGAGAAACTACAGTCATGAGTCATTTATACTGGCTGCGAAAAAATTATCTATGGGAATGAATTACCTTGTGACTTCCAGCAAGTATGACAAAAGGAACTGCATGCTTTTTAGCTGCAAGTGCAACCATATTCAATCCAACTGGTGCAATAACACCACCATTGGCCATAACAGCATGAGCTCCAACAATAACCTGCACAATTAGATTTAATTCCAAATATCCGATGCAAAATGTTTAAAAGAAAACACTAGAGGATTCAGACACTTATAAATGGACTGAAAATCGTGCACACCATGTTCACGCGGGATATCATTGCAAAAACTGCAGAATCAGTAATCAAAGTTGCCTGAAGACCTCTTGCAATCAAATCCTTGGCCAAAAGATGTCCTTGATACCTAATACATTGCCAGTTACCAATAATTTTTTTTTAAAACCACCAGACACCAGAAACTATAGTTATTACGCTTCACAACTGACAAATATAAAGGCATTTGTGCATACCTTGGGGCACCCTCTGCAACAAAAACTCGAAATGATCTCTTCTTTTCCTTTGCTGCACAGAGAAACTCCAATACCGTTCTTGAGCTGCCTAAGGTTAATATGACCTCACTGGTAGGTTATTAAAGAAAAACATAAGCCCAAGTGATAATGAGGTCATAAATGGAACGAAGACAGTATCACCATCTAAAAACAGACTTGTAGATGCTACAAGCAAAATAATCTATATGAAAATCAAAGTCAGTATAATGTAATAAGTAGTTCCTGTAGTTAAAAAAAGTAATGAGATTCACATAGTGCGTGATTCCAAACAATATTGTAGAAATAAAGAATCATCAGAATAGCAAACAATTACTTTTGATGAATGTGCTCCACTGCTTGCTCTGCGATCTGCTCATGACAAGAGGTAATATCTTGAATAAGTTCATTAACCGCTTCGATGACATCATGCTTCAGCTTTCGAGTTCTTGAACTTTTATCAGCAGCTATTTTGCAATAAAAGTTCAATACCGACATGCATGTTAATGCATAAAATATAAACCATAGATAACATTGACAAAATCTCACATTTGCTTTTCCCCTCAGAATCACCCCCAGAAGACGAAGTTTGTGCAATGGCAGCAGAATCAGGTGCGTCCTCCAGCAGGGTCTGCAAAGATGGCGGACGCAAAGCACTCCTTGCGGCTGCAGCAACAGCAGCAGCAGATAAAACAGGATGATTATCTTGCTCACCATCATCATCGTCATCACTCACAGCCGACAAGTTCATTCCCACAACAGCAGCATTAGTGAGCGTAAGATCCTCCTCCCTAATAATATGCAACACACGCCTCACAATATTACCCACCGCAAGCTCTGCAAAACCCCAATTCACTACACAAAATCAACATCACAATTCTCAAACACAACAATCCACTCGAACAACATTTACATACCGACTGGGTTTGCAGCAATTAACTCCTCACCAACAGCTCTGACAGCGTCAATTAGAGCACCGGCCTGGTTGTTGTGAGGCACGCGCTGCTGCGAAATCACTGACCGCAGCAGCTCTGCCGTCTGCTTCGCAGTAGCTTGCGAGCCTTCAATCTGCCTAAAAAACATAAAAAATCACATATCATCACTCCACGCTACTTCACTTGTCATACAAAACACGTATTCAATAATAACACTATAAAAACGCACCGTTTACGAAGCTTGTTGAGAAAATCAGTGACAATAGATTGGACGTCCGGCATAATAGCTCAAAAACCCTACCTTTCACTAGAAATTAACACTCCGTTTGTGTGTCTGAAGCGATCGAAATTGTGTTTGATAAGTAAGAACATAGTTAATCAGAAATAATAAATAAAAAATAATTTCAACCGAACAAAAAAGAAAATGAAGGGAAAGAAATACTTTTTACGGAATAAATTTTTCTATATATAAATATAATATAAATTTTATATATAAATTTAAATATTTTTATGTATAAATTTATATTTATTTTCATAAATTTAAATTTAATATAAACTTGTGACGCCCAAAATTAAAACTAATATTTTTTAAAATTTCAAAAAAATAATACTGATTTTAATTTTAGACATAAAAAATACAGAAAACATTTAATCAAAATTTTCAAACATTTTTAATACAACCATGAATATGAAAAAGGATTATTAAATAAAATATGAAATGTAAATTAAAAATACATTTCTTTTGAATTTCCTTTTTCAGAACAGTCCCCTTTTGCGAAATACGTGCTCGAATCCTCCTCGCGGTAATCCTGCTATACCTGCACCATCATTTAAAATAAACAAAAGGGGTGAGTATAAAATATACTCAGTAAGTGCAAACCCAATTTAAGTTTTAAATGAATCACATGGTCCAGTTAGAACATGAGGACATGTTCATACTTTCATCCCATTATTTTACTATTTTGAACTTTAAGTTCATTTTGTTATATTTTTATATTCAACACGAGGACGTGCTGGTCAGTACGAGGACGTACTGCGTTATCAACTTTCCATTCTCAACTTT
>CANYCX010322016.1:0-23155 GCA_948193385.1 Breynia disticha f. nivosa
GAGCTCATTTACCAGACACATGATCTTGAATTGGCAGCCATCATTCATGCTCTTAAAACTTGGAGGCATTATCTATACGGAGAAACCTCCAAGATTTTCACTGACCACAAAAGCCTAAAATACGCTACAACCCAAAAAGAGTTGAATCTCAGGCAACAAAGGTGGATAGAATTGTTAAAGGATTATGATTGTTCGATAGAATACCATCCTGGTAAAGCTAATGTCGTGGCTGACGCTCTAAGTCGAAAAGCATTGGTGAAGGGTGATGTACCTGCATACAATGTGGATTCACTATTTGCGACGAGGGAACTTCGGTTAGAGTTGGATGTGATTGAAGAAGGGTTGCTTTCCAATATCTCGGTGAGACCGACGTTCAGGGAACAGATAATGGCAAGGCAAATGGAGGATGAGAAGTTGAAGCTAGCTAAAGAGAAAGTGGAAATAAGAAAAGAAACGCCTTATATGCTAGATGATTAGGGAATTTTACATTATGGACAGAGATTATGTGTGCCTAATTGTCTAGAACTGAAGGAAGAAATTCTTTAGGAAGCACATTCTTCTCGTTATTCAGTGCACCCAGGTAGTACCAAGATGTATATAGATTTGAAACAACTACACTGGTGGCCGGGTATGAAGAAAGAAATCGTAGAATTCGTGGCGAGATGTTTAAGTTGTCAAAAAATCAAGGCTGAACATCAGGCTCCAGCTGGAAAGATGCATTCATGAGCTATTCCAGAGTGGAAATGGGAGCATATTACCATGGATTTTGTGATTGGGTTGCCTAGGACATTCCGAAATCACGATGCAGTTTGAGTTATTGTTGATAGGCTAACCAAATCTGCACATTTCTAAGCAATCAGACAGGATGATTCTCTAGACAAATTAGTAGAGAAATATGTGGCTGAGGTCGTAAGATTCCATGGAGTGCCAATTTCTATAGTATCTGATAGGGATCCTAGATTCACTTCACGTTTCTGGGGTAGTCTATAGCAAGCTATGGGTACTAAGTTCCATTTTAGTACGACATTTCATCCAGAGACTGACGGTCAATAAAAAAGAACTATATATACTCTGGAGGATATGGTGAGAGCTTGTATTCTGGAGTTCAGAGGGAACTAGGACGAGCATTTACCACTGATAGAGTTTGTGTACAACAATAACTATCATTCCAGTATCGGAATGGCACCATACGAAGCTCTATATGGCAGGAAATGTCGAAGCCCATTATTTTGGGATGTTCAAGGACTTCGACAGATCGAAGGTCCTGAGTTAGTGCAGCAGACCGTAGAGAAAGTTTAGGTGATTAAGAAGTGTATTAAAGCTGCACAAGACCGTCAGAAGAGCTACACTTATAGACTCAGGAGAGAAATTTCATACGATGCGGGTGACAGCGTATTCTTAAAGGTATCGCCTTGGAGAGGTGTTTTACAGTTTGGAAAGAGCGGGAAGCTAAGTCCTCGATTCATTGGCCCTTATGAAATTTTAAAGAGGGTAGGACCATTGGCTTACCAGCTGAAATTACCAGAAGATCTTTCCAGATTACATGATGTATTTCACGTAAGTATGCTAAGGTGTTATCGTTCTGACCCCAGCCATGTGATTAAAGAGCCAGAAGTGGAAATCTCCAATGATATGACGTATAAAGAAGAACCAGTGGAGATTCTGGATCAGGCGGTTTGTAGGCTGAGGAATAAGGAAATTCCAATGGTGAAAGTTAAATTGAGTTTCCGTTCTTCGAAAGAGGCCACTTGGCAGGTCGAAGAGGAGATGCGCCGCCGATATCCTCACTTATTCCCTGATCCAGGTACAAATATAAATTTTGGGGACGAAATTTTTCTTAAGGGGTAGAACTGTAACGTCCTAAAAATGTAATAATAATAAGATTTTGATAAATATATAAAAATATGAATAAATTTATCGCAAATTATTTTAATTAATAATTTGGAGGAAAGGGTAGGACTTTGTGTGAAATAAAAATCGGGTGTGTTTAAGTTGATCGGGAAAGAGAAAAACGAGGGTCAGGCAAACTTAGAACGACCGAGGGTAAAATTGTCCAACCCGAGCATATATATATACCATATGTTCCTCTCTCACTCCTCATTCACTTCAAATCCCGTTTTTCTCTCTCCTCCAACCATTTTCAAGTCCAAAAACCTAGATTTCGTAAACCTTCATCAAAATTTGGCTTTTGGGAGTTATATAATCGATTAGAGCTCTTTAATCGGTAAGATTTCTAGCGTTGACTCTTGTAAATCACGTTTTCCATGCATACCTTACTTTCCGACGCGATATTTCTTCCATTTAAGCTCCGAATCGAGCGAAATATGGCTTGTTGGAAAGGTCAAAGTGACCTGATTGGGTTTTCTAACCGTAAGTTCGTTTCGAAGTATCGTTGCTTAGGTGAGTTTCTTCGGGCTTCAGTGACGTTATATTAATGGTCAATTTAATTGTGAATTAAGATGGAGGTGTATGTGTTGTGATCAATTACTTTGTGGCGTGTTGATTCGATTATTTTGTGATGATCATATACATAATGACATCATTGTGGAAATGTTATGTTGTTTGGATTGCTTGTATGCCATATTGGAAGGGATGTGATCAATTGTGGTTGGATGATTATCTATGAATCACAATGTGTGAACATATGATTGGATTGTGTAATTTTCGTCTTGAATGATGAAATTGAGTGTTGATGAAATGAATGGTATGCTGTTTACATGTAATATACATGATATTCATACACTTAGGTTCTTAGTGAATATGAGTCACTATATGGTTATAAGAATCTAAATGAATACAAGAATTTGATGAGGGAGTGGCTATAGCACTTTGTGTGCAAACAGTCGGTGCTTTGTGCATAATGTCTAAGTGCTTAACGCACAATATTTTGGATAGTATATAAATCATGCTATTCTAGGCACATTGGATGATATTTGATATACATACATGTATACGAATGTGCCAAGGCCAAAATAGGGCGAATAAAGGCCAAAATAGGGCGAATTCTGGATATTCAATCTATATAACCAAAACTCCCGACCGAAAGGTCCATTTGCAAACGTCGGTATATGAACAAATTAGGGCGTAATTTAAACATCAATTGAAGATGTAAATGAGCACATAGAATTGCATTTGTAGAATTCCATGATCATAATGTGAGATTGGATGTGGGGAAATGAGTGTTTTTTGAATTTAATATGATATGTTGTTAGTGTTGTGTAACTTGAGAAATAAAGGTTTATTGAATTAGGAATGAATTATATGATGTGATGATATATGATTATTTTGAGCTTGAGGCAGGCTTATAATGTTGTTATAATTGTGTTGAGGTATGTTTTGGAATTAAATTATATTTTGATTGAAGTTTGGATGATTTGAAATGGATCATATTGTGCTATGGAGTGTTAATTGTTGTGCTGAAATGTTGTGTATTGAATGCTGGAGAGCTACACGGACAAGAAGAAAATTACATGGACCAGACCGTGTAGGCTCAAATGTCCGTGTACCTATACTGGTGAGTTACACGGACTAGAAGGAAAGTATACGGACCAGCCCGTGTACTCAGCTCGAGTCCGTGTACGAATAAGGGCGTGCTACACGGACTAGAGCTGAGCTACACAGTCCAGACCGTGTAGTTCAGTGATGACCGTGTAGTAGGTCAGCCAAGCCAGAATTGATTGTTTCTATCGATTTTATCCTAAATTAATTGTGTATAAATGTTGGAAAGGGTATAATTGAGTTTTGATGATTGATTTGGGTTATATAATTGATTGTGATGGGTTGTTAATTGTGATTTATTTGATATCTGTAAATGAATGTGGGATGGTTGTCCATTTGGTAAGTGTTATTTACCGGGTCTCGCGACTCATTGCATTTTACTCCTGCTGTGTGGGCAGAGACCTGAGGTGATGTGTTGGATCATCGAGTACATAGTTTTTGGACGATTTCGACTAAGTTTTCAGGTTACTGACTTAAAGCTAACGTGGGCGGAGCACTGGATTTTTCTCTCTCCTGTTTTACATATGTTTGGAAAATGTATTTGATACCTTACATTTTGGAGGGGTTATGTTTGAAATGGGATTAGCCTAATTTCTTTTCTTATGTAACCCTAAACAAGTTTGTAAAATTTTGTAAACAAATGTTAGTAAAGAAGGATGAATGTATGTTTTATTCAAATGAATGTGTGAATGGATGTATTTATAGTTTTGAAAACTATCTACTAAACCCATGATGTCCAAGATTAAATTGTCACCTTAAAAGGAATTATAATTATAATATTAGGTGATAATTAAATTTTGGGTGTCACACTCCTTACCCTAGAAACATTTCCCTAAGCCTCCTCAAACACAAAACCTACCAACAAACATGTGGATTCTATCTTTCAAACTAAGGTTTTAGCCAAGAAAGAAGACAGGTAAGAATCCCTAACTCTAAGCTAAAATTCGTGCAAAATGAGATGTAAATGGTAGGGTTTTGTTGCATTTTTTTTTCTAAATACCGAATGTACAAACAATTAACCTAAAATCTGAGAATTTGTGGGAGATTAAGGAATTTAGGTTTGTGGGAAAATTTGAGGATTTTGACTAATTGGTTAAGTGAATGAGAAATTAAGAATAGATTGTTGTATATGATGTGAAATGTGCCATGATTTGTGTAGGAGGCGACAATCGGAATCCGAATTATGAATCGAGCGACGAGCCGATTCGAGGAGTTTGAGGTAAGTGTTTTTTTTATGTTTTCCATTGTATGCTTTGCCTTTTTATGGTTAAGCCTATATGATTAATGATTTTTTGTTGAATTGGTCACAAAAATGGGTTGAATGTAAAACTTGAATTGCTTGAATGACTTGTATGGATTGTTTGGAAAATTTGTGTGAGTTGTGCTTTACATGTGATGAATGTAAATTGATGATTTTCATGCAAAATGTGAAGTTAGTTCATGTAAATAACTTACGCTATGTGTTAAGTCATGAATTGTTATGGCCTTAAGGCATGTTTTTGAGTTTTTGTGATGAAATCAATTATGGATGCTTTATATTGAGCTGGGATGAGTGAATTAAAATGGTGCTTGTGAATGTGTATTCATTCATAAAAGTGTTGTTAATGAATCATGAAAGTGTTTGACTTCATTTGAGATGTGCAAAAATGTAATCATGTTGGTTATGATTATTGTGATGTCCTTTGGGGAAAATGTTATATGATCATAAGCATGAAGCTTATAATGAATTGTGTTTGAATATCCATATGCATGCTATGAATGTTTCTTTTATGGTTATGGTGATGACCTCATATGAGTTTAAAATGTTGTTTATGTTGGCTTATGCCACGAGTTGGCCATTATGAGCATGTTGGCTTATGTTGTGTAAATGGATGATTATTGTCGAACATTCATGTATATGTTATATTGTGAAATTGTGGTATGGATTTGGAAATGCATGAGTTGCATTCACACATGTCATTATTGGCATTGCATAAGCACGATTGTATGTTCATACTTTGAGACAAAAAGGGGGCTTATGGCCCACGTGTGCAAAAGAGAGTGGACTGTCTTTACTATGAAAAAAGGGGATTAGCCCAAATTGTGAACAAAAGAGCTTGGCTCTTGTTATTGATTTGAGAGGGATTTATCCCTAATGAGTTTTATGCTAAGCGAGAGCTCGATGTCGGGCCAGGCCCGAGGAAAGAAAAAAGGGGATTAGCCCAATTGTGATGAAAGAGAGTGGACTCTCTCTTGTTTATGTGAAAATAAAAAGGGGTTTGTGCCCATATGCGCGCAACGAGAGTGGACTCTCTCAAAGAAATTTCAAAGCTCCGAAGCATAACATATGTGTGTGGAAATGCATTAGCATTACATTTGCATTCATTATGCATACATATTGTGGATTGTATGGAAGTGAATGTGTATGAACTATGGTGATGATATAAGCTTGGACTTTGAGTGATGAACATGTGATCTTGTATGTTCCATGATGAAATGATGAGAATTATTAATGAGATGGTGTTGACATGTATGCTAGCATAACCTAGATAATCTATGCTTGTATGTTATGTTGTGGTTGGTGTTTTGTTGATGATAATGATGCTTATGACATGTGGCCATTATTACTAATGAAACATATTTATGTAGGGTGATTTGATGGTGAGAATGATGAATGTGATATGTGTTTGTAAACAAAATGAAGCATATATGTTTCTTGATGGTGTTATGAATAATATGATGTGGAAACTATATGTCTTTCATTGTGTTGGATTGAGGTTGAATTGCATACTTGATAGGTTGAATTGCATACTTGATAGGTTGAGAATATTAGTTTCATGAAATGGATTAAGAGACCAACATGAATGGTTAATGTATAAAATCTAGTGTGTTAGGGCTAAGAGTGCATGAAATGGTTAGATGAAAGCTTAAGATAGTTGGTTTGATGTACTTGAATGGCGTATGAAGTGTATATCTATGTAGCTTGAATTGAATGTGTCGAAAATGATTTTGGAACACATTAACGTACATTATTTGTGTCAATAAAGTACTTTAATGCAGTGTAACACACGTTAAGTGTATCTTAACCTACGTTATTCTTGTCTGGGATTGCTGAAAAAGTTGCTGCTGAATAACATACGTTAGGACCAGAATAAACATATGTTAATTTGGTCCAGAAACTTAGGTTTAGCACGAATAATGTACTAATGAATATCTGAAGTGAGATAATGACCTAGGATGATTCCCTAGCACATAAAACACCTAAAAGATGCATTGTATGGTGATTATCGATAGATTAACCAAATCAACACATTTGTTACCTATTAAAATTGGAATATCACAAGAACAGTTAGCCGAGTTGTATATACAAGAGATAGTTTGATTATATGGTGTTCCTATATCCATAGTATCTGATAGAGATCGAATATTTACTTCCAAATTTTTTCAGACTTTACAAAGTTCCTTAGATACAAAATTGAATTTTAGTACTGGTTTTCATTCATAGACTGATGAACAGACTGAAAAGCCTATACAAACATTAGAAGAGATGTTACGATCTTATGTACTAGAATTTTAGGGTTCTTGTGATAAATACATATTGTTGACAGAGTTTTCTTATAACAACAGTATCACAATAGCATTATAATGACACCATATGAAGCTCTATACGAACAAAAATGTTGAAGTCCAATATAGTGGGACAAAGAAGGGGCAGAGATATTTTAAGGACCTAAACTTGTACAAGAAACTATAGAAAAAGTAGAGCTGATCTAAAGTAAGTTGAAAGCTACACAAGATAGACAAAAAACTTATTATGATAAGTACAAGATAGAAACAAAATACAAAATTGGTGAAAAGGTCTTTTTAAAGTATCGCCTTAGAAAGGTTTAATGAAATTTAGAGACAAAGGAAAATTGAGTCCCAAATACATTGGACTGTATGATATTATAGAGCGGATTGGTCCATTAGCTAATAGATTGGCCTTGCTTGCAGAGTTAGCTCAGATTTATGATTTGTTTCATGTGAGCATGCTTAAAAGATATAGATATGATCCTACACATGTTATTCCAAAATTAGAAGTTCAGATAGCTAAAAATTTGGCCTATACTGTGGAACTAATATAAATAGTAAATCATAGAGCTAAATAATTAAGAACCAAATAGATTCTTATGGTAAAAATTCTTTGGAAATGTCATATCATAAAAGAAGCCACATGGGAAACGGAGTTCAGGATGAGACCCTCAATTATTCACTAGTAAAATTTACTTATTTAGTTATTGCATTTTCATATAGTAAATATATATAGAATAGTAAATATATAAAGAATAGTAGATAAAGATATAATACAAGATTAATAAGATGAGAATACTAGTAGCAGTAGACAGAGATGAGTCTTGAGGACGAAACTGTTTAAGAGCGAGGATTTGTTACATTCTCATCTTAAAACTCTATACTTAGTAAAATGATTAATATAAAAGAATGATTAAGGTGTAATAATGTTTTGAGAGATGTTAGGACTATTATTAGGAAGGAATATGTATGAAATAAAATTTGAATAAAATTCTAGAAGGAAGTTGATTAAAACAGAGTTGGATTTACAATTTGTGCAGTTCAAAAGGTCAGCACGGGGGGGCGTGCTGACCAACACGGGGACCGTGCTGATGGGAGTATAAGCACGACCATGATAAATATGAACACAACCGACTTTATAGAAAATGGATTTTAACACAATGTCTGTGCTTGAAACTATTTGTATTCATACAAGCCTTGCCAAGTCCATGACAACCTTACCGTTTGTAAATTGAAGCAGGAGTTGGCATTTTTCTTCATATAAAATAGTAATGAAGTATGAGGGAGAGAGAAAAGGTGTATGGGAAGTAAGGAGAGAGCAAAGAAACACGAGAGAGTGAGAGAAAGTGAGATTAGAGAGATTTTACACTAAAATTAGCTACAATTTTAAGATTAAGTGTAGGTTCAAGTTGGAGATCGGGAAACTAAATTTATACAGGAGTTAAAGCGAGGAAGCTAAGAATTTTATGAGTTTATATATATATTTTTTATAATTAAATAAGAATTTAGCTTAGAATTAGAATCCCCTAGAAATTGATGAAAATAGAAAGTTGAGGAGATTGATATAGAATCATGCATATGAATATGTTGGTTATATTGGTTGTGATTGAGAGTTTTGTAGATGCTTATATAGGACGTCAGTCGAGACGGAAGGACCAAGATTAGAGCCAAAGATACTCTGAGTACTTTAGCTAGCAGATGAGTAATCTAATTCACTTTCAAATAGAGTTAATTATCATTTATAAATTGCGATTAAATGGTAAAATATGAAAATGGATATATGTGGGTATGAATATGTTTAAATGAAGTTATATATATATATATATATATATACCACAAATAACAATCACCACCAGTGTCAATCACCACTAATATACATATTCTCATATAATCATACAATCGTATTGGACTCGATTGCGTACATGTTAGTGATTTGTTTCGTATTTCGGTGCTTGTTTAATCGTATATATATATAGTATGATCGATCATACGGAGGCAGGAGTTATTATTGGAGACAAGAGTATATTATCTAGATAAGAGAGTATATTATCTGGAGATGGGTGTATATACGTATGCATGATATGTATTTATATTTCTATACGTACTATTTGGAATTAAGATCACAATCACAGTTTTATTTGATATGATATAAAATATAGAAAGATGATATGAAATGATTACTGAGAAAACAAACATGATTTATTTATGTTACCATGTTTAAGAAATAAATGATTATGCCCTGAGCCCGCATCTCATAAAATTTGCATTTGTATATTTTGTGTTCAGATGCAGATAGATAGACAGGGGAGCTCACGACTATATCTACATGTGGGTCCAGCTCGTGCTCCATAGTACCTCTCTCTACCTCAAATATTCTAGTTACTTATGTGCATAGATATAGTTGCATATTATGTTTGTGCATGTTTGATATGCTTTTATGTATGATGATGTATGGATACAAATATGACTAATAGGTTGTGATATTGATGATATTAGTATATATATGTATGTATGATAGGTTTTAGAGATTATGACATATAGATACAATTGATTACAAGTTGATATATGAGATGTTGCATGATACAATATATTCACACAGGTCGTGCTTAAATGACATGGGCACCGTGCTGAATAGAATAAGGGCGTGCCCAAGGGTGTGTTGAAATAACATGGGCCATGTTCCAACTGTGCCTCAAGCCTTTTTGTATTATATTGAAAGTTAAAATGATTTTTAAATAATAAATAAGTAGTATATAATTAGTAGTATTATAATAATGCCAGAAAAGTTTTAAATTATTCACTAATAATACTTAATTAATATCTTAATTATATGATTAATAGGTTAATTAGTTTACAGCATTGTAGTATCAAACAAGAAAGGTAACATATGCATTAATATAGAGTAACGTATGTTAATCAAGGGAATCCTAGATTAAAATACATTATTCAAGGCCCAATGTACGTTAGTACAAATCAACAGTCTCAGAATACGCATCAATATAACCAAAACACATTAAGAGGATATAAACCACGTTAAGCTCAATTAATGTACATTAATATACCAAAACATATGTTATCTACCTTTAAATTTTCACTTAGAGAAAATTCAACACACAAAACACATAACACTCAAAGCTTTCTACTCATTCCTTTTTATGACAAACAACAACCTGAACACAATACCATGCTCAATAAATCAAGCCAATAATCACACGCATTCATCAACAAAACTAAATCATACAAAGAGTTTTATTCATACCTATACTTTATTCCATTTATCACAACACCATTTTAGTTCATTTTTTTTCATTTTAGAATCATCGTAGTTCTCTCATGTCTTTTTGTCAATGTCGTTGAATTATCACAATTTAACTTCTGATACAACTCAGGTGAACTACACAGTGCACTTACTTTTCTCATCAAAATTCTATTAACTCATTGTTCTCATAATGCAAGATGAATGTCATGATGCAGGACAATGTAGTAAACTCTTTCTTTGATATTTCTTTTTATCAAAGGAACCTTTTGCTCCGACAATCAAATTGAGCCTTATGCTCCTATAAAATTTAGTCGCATGTTCCTTTTCTTTAATATTTTATTTTGAACTACATGCTCCCATATAATTGAGCCTCATGCTCCTTTCTTTGTATGCAATTGAGCCTCATGCTCCACAATAACTATGAGTCGCATGTTCCTCTACATGCCTATGAGCCACATGCTCCTCTTATGTAAGATGATATGATGATATGTTCATGAATGCATCAAAACCAAACGCATAATCACATACATGAAATAATAAGCATGAAATGTTTCAAACCATCATCACTTCCATATTCATTAATACATCTCACAATTAACATTACAACCATCAAGGTCCACACCCACTTTAAATCATAGGTAGAGCTTGAGTCAACAATGCACACAAACTTTCATAAAATCACCTTATTCATCTGACCCATATTATATCAGCAACATTATATAAAGCACATCCAATTATCATTCCCATCATCCAATTATTCATCTCACCCATATTATATCAGCAAAATTATATAAACCATATATATTTAATTATGTACCAAAAATCCATAGATAGATTAGTGTCAAGATATAAACCTATTTCAAAATAGTTTAAACAGACCCCTAAAGTGGTTGCTCCATGTAACATTCTCATCTTAAAGTTGTATAATTAGTAAAATGATTAACATAATTAAGAAAAAAAATTGATAAATTGAAGAATAAACTCAAAAGAGTCGGCGGCTGCCTGTGCACTGTCTCCTTGTCCCTCCTCCATTCTAAATCATGAATGAAAAAGACTTTAATTAAATACAACTTGGAAAACAATGCACCATCCTAAATCTTGCATGCATGCAATGGAAACTTGTTTTAGAAATCCAAATAATACATATTTTAACCCATGACATCAGGAACCAAGGTTTTCAAATTGTAACATCTTGAGATTTTGTTATATTAAGATTTTAAAATTTAATATACGGGAATTGTAAATTATTTTTTCGTGAATTATTTAAAATAATAAAACGGTGGAAGGGATGAAAATTAGTTAGAAACAAACATCGGAATGATTTTATTGAGCGGAAAAGATATTACGAAAGGAACAGTGAACCAAGAGCACACAGGGGCAAAACTGTTCGAACCGAATGAATATAAGTGTAGTTTGTTCCTCTCTCTCTCTACCATCACCAAATCACGTTCTCTCTTTCCAAACGACCTTTTCAAACCCAAAAACCATAGATATCGTCTTTCCTAGCGAAACCCTAGTGTCTGGGAGATTTGGAATCGATTAGAGATCGAATTTTGGTAAGATTGTCTTATATGATTTTGTGAATCACGTTTTTGTACATGAACCCTAGTTTCTGACCATAAATCTCTTTCGTTTGAGCTCCGATTTGACCAAATAATGGATCGTTGGAAAGCTTAACATGTTTACTATCCATTAATAACCATTTTTTGTGTTAATTTGTTAATTAGATATTCGAAATCAGTGTTTGAAAGCTAACCTATAAAAGTGACGAGTTTGGGTTTTCTAACCCGAGGTTCTTTTTTGAGTTCCATTTCTTAGGTAAGATTCTTTGGGCCATATTGAAGGTGTTTTGATAGTCAATTTAATTGGTGTTAATTGATGAGAGAGAATGGAATGAGGGTAGAAAAATGTGTAGGGTTTTGAAAGGAAGATTTTAGGAATTGGGATCAATAGCCTGTGTCGGATGGTGGGAATCGTAAAAACGTACTTAAATAAATTTTGAGAAGCATTAGATGTGGTTGGTAAAAATTGAAGGAATAAGTTGGGTGAAGGGTAGGTGAAGAGCAGTTACGAGAGAGGGGATAAAGAAAAAGAAATGGGATTATTTAAGCGTATAGACATATAAGCATCGTTAATTTTTCTTCTTTGTATAGTCTTATGCACATATGATTAATGTAATTCATAATTTGTTTGATAGGAGGTCAAAATCGTGGTGAGGGAGGTTCCCAGCCAGATCGTTAGACGTTTCTTGCAAGGTAAGCAACATGACTGCAACATTCCCTTGGGTTGTATGTTCTCTTGTAAGAATATATGTGTTGATATATGACTATAAAGTATGTTGATTTGATGCTAGATTAATAATTGTGTGATTTGTATGGGATTGTTGTGATTAATGTAGGTTGAAATGACCTATGTGATATGATCTGTCTATTCTTACGTAGTTGACTATACATAATGTTTTGCTGAAATTACGTTGAACAATCTGGTTGTGTGAATGTATCTTTGGGATGTTAGCATGGTTTGATCATGAAAATGGTATTGGTGCATGATTGGTTATATGAACATTGTCTATGACATTCATGCATATAGAGTTGCTAACCAACAATAATGAAAGTAAATGATAGCTCTTAGTGAGAAATGGAATTGAGGGAGTGGTTATGGCTTTTGGGAGCATAAATTGCGGTTAGTATATATCACATACTTTACCGCGGCATAGTGGAAGTCTCGATTCACTTATTAGTGTTCGAGCATGCTAGGCCAAGTAAGGGCGATATTTGGGCCAAGTAAGGGCATAAAAATCTATGATCCATAGTAATTTATAACCACGTACTCCAAGCTGACGAGGCCTATTTGCAAATGTCAAAAGAAATGGCCAAGTAAGGGCGTAACTTGAAAACCAGAGTCTGAGATCATAATTGTTGCGTTGAAATGCATTAGAGGTCATGCATTCGAAACCATCATGTCGCATTTAATGTGATTACATAAATGCATGCTTGAATGATGAGGTTGGTTATGTGTGGTTGAAGGAATGGATGTCATGTTTACAAATTGGATGATAACCTTATTAGTTTTGTGAAATAAGGTATGAATTGTTATTGTAGTGGAAATTATGCCATATGAATGTGCATTTAAATGTTGTTATATTCATAGAACAATTGCAAGTGATTATGTTTGAAAATGAATTAGGTTTACAAAGAGTTGGTTATGGATACATGGATAAATGATCATAGGCTGGTTACATGTGATTATGTGTGAAATTAGATGAATATATTGATTGATAAGCTAGGTGGGATGTTGATTTGTGTTAGGTAAATGTTTGAAATTGTATGGTATGTTTTGTTGAATGTTTCATGCAGGAAACAAGAGATCCACACGGGGTGGCAGCTAAGTACGCACAGTTGCTGTGACCACGCGTGTTTCAGCCACGACCACATGTCTATTTGCACCTGGACTACGTGTGGTGGCAGCGACAACGCATAGTTGGCCACCACTGTGCGTAGTTCATCTTGATCATGTGTGGATCTCTGATTTTCTGTCTTTTGAAGAGGCTTATGTATGGTTTATAATATGAAATTGTATGAGTTTGATATTCTATCTGTGATGTAATTATCGAAGCAGATTATATGACTGTTTGCGATGTTGTGCTTGCTAAGAAGTTAATATATATGATTAAGTGAAAATAGGGAATGTTGTCCATTTGGTAACTGTCGTTTACCGAGTCTCGCGACTCACTGCATTTTATGCCTGCTGTGTGGGCAGGGACTAGAGGGGATACTCTTTTGGATGAGAAGGGTAGATAAGTTGCTTGATTCCGACTCCGACATCAAAGATCGAAGAACCAAGGTGGGACGTGCACGAAGATGAATTTTTTTAAGACAGTGCATATCTTCTTTTGTTATGGGTATAATTGAAATGGAATTGAATCATTTCCTTTTCGCTCATAACCTCAAACATTTTGTACCTTGGTTGTATTTTGAAAACAATCCTTATCAAACATTGTAAAGTTTTGTTCTATTAATGAATGTATATACCTTTTAAATTTTGATCTTTACTTAGAATTTCAAATATATGATGTTCGAATCTAATTATCATCTTAAGAGAATTAATATAATAATATAAGACGATAGTTGAATTTGGGTGTCACACTTAGTTTGAGGGGACCACTGACCCTGCTGAGGCTGAGGACTGGCTTCGACATACGGAGCGGATCCTTAGCCATATGAGGTGCACACCAGAGCAAAATTTGAGGTACACTACCTCACTATTAAAAAAGGGAGCTTGGGATTGGTGGGAGGCAATCCTCATGAGCCAGAATGACCATCCCACACTCAGTTGGGGCGACTTCCAGAGAGAGTTTGTCGAGAAATACAACCACACTACCTCAGCAGGACGAAGATAGAGTTCCTAAAGCTGAAGCAGATGGATCTGACTGCCACTGAGTATGAGGCTCAGTTTACTAGGCTCTTTTGCTATGCCCCTGAGGATGTCCGAATTTGATTATCATCTCAAGAGAATTAATATACTAATATAAGACGATAGTTGAATTTGGGTGTCACACTTAGTTTGAGGGGACCACTGACCCTGCTGAGGCTGAGGACTAGCTTCGACAAACGGAGCGGATCCTTAGTCGTATGAGGTGCACACCGGAGCAAAATTTGAGGTACACTACCTCACTATTAAAGAAGGGAGCTTGGGATTGGTGGGAGGCAATCCTCATGAGCCAGAATGACCCTCCCACACTCAGTTGGGGCAACTTCCAAAGAGAGTTTATCGAGAAATGCAACCACACTACCTTAGCAGGAGAAAGATAGAGTTCCTCAAGCTGAAGGAGATGGATCTAACTACCACTGAGTATGAGGCTCAGTTTACTATGCTCTTTCGCTATGCCCCTAAGGATGTTGCTACTGACCAGCAGCAGAAGGACCGATTTGAGAGGGGATTGCACTTTAATATTCGCACCCGCATTGCTATGAAGCTGCCTTCCTATCATATGCTTCTAGGGACAACAGTTAGAGCCGAGAAGCTTTTGGCCAAGGAGAGACAGGGAGAGGGCAAATGACAGAAGGTGTCTGATGGTTCCTGTGCCACTGGAGGACATAAGAAGAAAGACTACAAGACTTTTAGGAGTGCTGGTGGAGGAGGCAGCCGACATAGGAGTGGATCCGAGAGTAGGGGAGTCACACATTTAGACCCCCTACTTCAGGACAGCAGGTTTCTAGAGGACACACTGGTAAAGACACTGGCCAATTGTGTTTTTATTGCAACAAGCCAGGCCATGTGATCAAACATTACTTTACAAAGGCCAGAGATGAAGGGAGAGTCGTATCAGGGAATAGTAGTGTAGCTAATAATAGGAGAGTTGCTACTATCGGTGGGGCTGAGGTAGAGGTGGGAGAGCTACGAGCACCACCTCGTGAGGCAGGGGAGCTTCTCAGTCTGCAACTCGGTCTCCAGCACGTGTTTATACTATGACACTGGTACAATCTCTATTTATGCATTTGATACGTTGGTGTTGATTGACCTAGGGTCGACTTGTTCTTTTGTGAGTGAGTCAATTATAAAGCGGCTGCGGAGTAGTGTAAAGTCCTTGGGGTACGTTGTAGCTATGTCTTTGCCAGCTGGGGCATAGTTATGGTGGACTAAGTGCTAAAAAGCTGTGAGTTGAAGATTGGTGAGCTGAGTTACGTAGCAAATTTGATTGTACTGAGGATGACAGATTTTGGGGTGATATTCGGCATGGACTGGTTATCCAAAAATAAAGCTGTAGTGGACTGCTATATAAAGGGTGTACTGGTAGAGGGTGGTGGTAGAGGTTGATGGCGAGAAGAAAGTTTTATTTGTGAGCGAGCTGAAGGTTACACATTCCTGTTTGGTTTCTACAGCGATGGCTATAAGATTAATCAGAGATGGGTGTGAGGCTTATTTGGCATGTGTGAAAGACTTGGAGCAGAAGAAATTTGGAGTTGGGGATGTGGAGATAGTGAGAGAGTATCTAGAGGTATTCTAGATGAGTTGTCAGGTTTACCGCCGTAGAGAGAGGTTGATTTCGACATTGAGATGGTGTCGGGGGCAGCACCAATCTCGATAGCTCTGTATCGAATGGCAGCAGTGGAGTTACAAGAATTAAAGACACAGCTGGGAGAACTCCTCGAGAAGGGATTTATTCGGCCGAGTGTGTCTCCTTAGGGCGCACCGATATTATTTGTAAAGAAGAAGGATGGGAGCATACAGTTATGTATAGATTACCAGCAGATAAATAAGTTAACTATGAAGAACAAATATCCACTGAAGTGTTGGTTTATTCCAAGTATCGGTTGGAGCATGAGAGACATCTTAGGCAGGTGTTGGAGGTACTTAGAGGAAAGCAGTTGTATGCCAAGTTTGAAAAGTGCGAGTTTTGGATGAAAGAAGTTGTATTTTTTGGGCATGTTATCTCTGCCGAGGGTGTTATGCTAGATCCAAGAAAGATTAAAGCGGTACAGGAGTGGGAGACTAAAACATCCTAATCTAATTACCATATTAAACCCGTATCTTTAAAATATTTTCTCATAATTCACATACATATCATTTTCTTTACCCCTTAAGCAAATTTTCGTATATGTTGAGTAACTTCAAACCAATATTTAGGATATACCATCTAGAGTTATTCCGTCATATTTCCAGAATATCTATCGTATTCGTTAATAAATCCATGGATTAAGCTTTGTGTTACGCTAATACACCCTTTATTCTTTATTGAGCAACTTCATAATTTACGTTGAACTGCTATATAATGACTATACTCTGGATATCCCATATATATACCTATTACATTCCTCCTGCAAATCAAGTTTAACAATGTACAGAATGCTCACACACATTCTCATATTAATCAACACGCAGCTCTATCATCAAATCTATCTCAACAACTCAACCTCAGATATAAACATATCACTATATCAACAAAACAGTAAATAACACTATATTCATCCTCTATCAATCTCAACACGTAATATACAAACCATATAACAACATCATATCAACATCTCATCATATGAAACATGTATGCAAAAGATCCTAATGGCATCAATAGAAGAGAGAGAAGTAGATTGGGTAGCAGTTGTCCAACCTATAGAAAAGAAAAGCTCTGACACTGCTGGTAAAAACGTCTACCACTGCTAATACCTGTACCTAAAACAAACATCGCAGTTGCGTAAGTTGCGGACTTAGTGAGTAATCTTCAATTCATTTTATAATATCACTTAAACAGTCATATATACGAGCTATTCCTTCAACTCAATTTCATTTCATAGAATACAAATATAGCATATCAACATATCACATTACGTACGTACATATTCTTCCTCCTTTTCATTTTTCCTTTGTATTTTCTTTTCATTCATTTTAATTTCCGTTGAACTATTATTTTTATCTCATTTTGAATTTGATTCGTATACATTTGAATTGAACGTTCTTGCTCATAATAAACCCTAACTTCCGCCTCCCTATTAGTTTTGAAAACATTTTTCCACCTCCTTTTCATGTGGACCTAACTTCTGTCGTCCTACTTCCGTCTCCGAATGATCGATCTTTTATCACCTTTCCATATCACATATCATATCACATATCACATATCATATGAAAGACATAAGCACGTTCACGTACCTTTTTCGTATGCCTTTTTTGTTTTGCGTACCTGTTTCATTTGAATCGTTTCTATGATTCCCTTTTCATTTAGTATATCACATATTGTAATTCATACAAGTACGCACATATATCATCATTTCGTTTCACTTTCATTTTTGTTTCATTTTCATTTTCGAATAGGTACATGGATAGCATAATTGCATTCACTCATCATCATACATAAGTAATCAAACCATATACGTAACATCATTTACAATTCATTCGCATATTAATATATATAATATATATAACAATTCATTTTAATTTAACCAGATAATGAGATATACTCACCTGTCAGCTGAAATACTCGAATTGGTGTGTACTCACATCCCTTTCGACTCGGCTACGCTGCCATCCTATAACATAGATCAATCCATTAATAAGATACAATCAACAATATACCTATACTTTCCAATATAACCACCAATTTAATACATGCCCTATCAATTTCATTTACTTTGCTTCTCAATTTTATAAACCCTAGCCGGAACCCTAACCTTTTTTCTTATCGTTACTCAAATCAGTAATAACTCAATATAACGCATTTCTATCATAATTTCAAACTCAATCCTCTAATTATTAACTAATTCTATAAATAATAAACTCGAAACAATTATAGTAAAACTCGTAAAAATTAACTAAAACTTTTAGTTTGACTGATTTCACTTATACCACTAGGTTCCTAGCTCAAAACTACGATTGATTTGATAACTCGAATCCCTTTCCTTGCTTAATTTCAACTCTCCCTCACTCAATCTATCTCCTTCTCTAACTCTCTCGTTCTCCCTTTTTCTAGATGAAGTTTGGTGGTTTGAAAGTTCTGAACGATTCACGAAGCGCCTGAACTTATGCATTTTTGCTCAAAAATTGTTGAGTACGTGTGGTGGGCATGGAACTACGCGTGGTCGTGCCCACCACGCAATTATGGGCGTCCACCACATGTACTTTACTTCTTTGGCCTTTTCCCTCTTTTCTTATCTACTTAATGTCATCCTTTTATCTCTCTTATGTCACCCTTTCATATCTTTGTTTCTAATCATTTATTTTCATCATTTTCATTATAAAGCTCTTTATTTTTGTTAAACATATTATTTAAAATCTTAATTAAATAATTCGAGACGAAGATGTCACAGAGACTCCTAGGAATGTAACTGAAGTGCATAGTTTCTTGGGTTTGGCAGGGTAATACCGGAGATTCATCGCCGATTTTTCCAAATTGACGAGGCCAATGACTAATATTTTGAAGAAAAATACACCATTTGTTTGGAGTGAACGGTGCCAGGAAAGTTTTCAGGAGTTGAAGAGGAGGTTAGTGGAGGCGCCAGTGTTAGTATTTCCGACATATAATGGAGTATTTGTGGTGTACACTGACGCTTCTAAAGCGGGATTGGGAGGAGTATTGATGCAAAATGGGAGGGTGATTGCTTATACTTCCCGAAAATTGAGACAAGATGACGTTAATTACCCGACTCACGATTTGGAGCTAGCAGCAATTATTCACGCCTTGAAGGTGTGGAGGCACTACTTTTACAATGAAAATTTCCAATTTTCACCGATCACAAGAGCCTTAAATATATTACCACGCAGCAGGATTTGAATTTGAGACAGAGGAGATGGATAGAGCTCCTAAAGGATTATGACTGCACCATTGATTTCCACCTGAGTAAGGCGAATGTAGTTGCTGATGCATTGAGCTGGAAAGGTAAAGAGGATGAGGATTCAGTGACTTATCGGACAGAGTCATTGTTTGCATTGAGGTAGCTGAGGGTGCAACTTGATTTAGTTTAGGGGAGATGTTAGCAAACATCCAAGTTTGACCCCAGATAAGAGAGTTGATAGTGGAAAGGTAGAAAGAGGACGAGCAACTGATGAAAATAAAGAGAAAAGTGGAAAAAGGGAAATCAACTACCCCGCACAGATTAGATGATGAGGGAGTGCTTTATTACGGGGAGCGGTTGTGTGTTCCTGACATAGCTGAGGTCAAAGAAGTTCTAATGTAAAAGGCACATTCTTCCCCACTTTTGGTGCATCTAGGCAACACCAAGATGTATAGAGACATGAGAGAGATGTATTGGTGGGTGAATATAAAGTGAGAGGTTGCCAATTTTGCAGCTTGATGTCTGCCTTGCCAGCAAATCAATGCAAAACATTAAGCTTCAGCAGGAAGTTAAGACCTTTAGAGATTCTTGGGTGGAAATGGGACAAAGTGACTATGGATTTCATTATGTGTTTTCCCAGGACATTCAGACGACATGATCTCATGTGGGTGATAGTAGACAGATTGATGAAATCTGCACACTTCTTGGCAATTCGACAGGATAACACTTTAGACAAGCTGGCAAGCTTGTATGTAGCGGAGATAGTGAGGTTGCATGTTGTGTCTGTATCTATTGAATCGGATAGGGATCCGCAGTTCACATCACAATTTTGGAGAAGTTTGCAGGATGCTATAGGTACCAGACTACAGTTTAGTACCGCATTCCATCCTCAGAGTGATGGTCAGTCTGAGATGACTATCTAGACCGTCGAGGATATGTTGAGAGCATGTGTGCTAGAGTTCGGGGGTAACTGGGATGATCATTTGTCGTTGATAGAGGTTGCTTACAACAACAGTTACGACTCGAGTATTGGAATGGCGCCGTATGAGACATTATATGGGAGGAGGGCCAGTGTCTAAGATATTGGGATATTGAAGGCCTATGGCAGATTGAGGGACTAGAGTAAGTGCAGCAAACCCTCGAGAAGTTGAATGTGGTAAAGAGGTGTATGTAGGCTGACCAGGATCGCCAAAAGAGTTACTTTGATCGACATCACAGAGAGGTCACATATGAGGTTGGAGATAGGGTATTTCTGCGAGTGTCGCCTTGGAGAGGCATTATCCATTTTGGGAAGAAGGGAAAGTTGAGTCCAAGATATGTGGGATCCTACGAGATCATTTAGAAGGTTGGACCACTTGCTTACCGGCTTCAGTTATTAAAGGAGTTGTCCAGACTTCACAATGTATTCCATGTCTCGATGTTGAGGAGGTACCGTTCTAATTCGAGCCATGTCCTCAGCCTTCCAGAGTTAGAGATTACTGATGATCATACCAACAAGGAGGCGCATGTGGAGATATTGGATTGGCAGATCTGACAGATGAGGAATCGAGAAATTATGATGGTAAAGGTGAAGTGGAGTTTCCACTCACCTAAGGAGGCTACTTGGGAGGTCAAAAGCGATTTCCGAGAGTAGTACCAATATTGTTTCTCGAGGTTTAATGAGTTGAGGTGTGTTCCTAACCTTGTTGGATGTTTAAGTTTAAGAGTTGAGTAAGATGTTTTAGTTTAGGCTAAATGCTTTGAGTTTTGAAACCTAAATTGTTTGAATTTGGGGAAAAAATTTCCTAACGGGGAGAGCTGTAATGCCCAGCAAAATGTTTATTCTATGTTAGAATAAGTCTAGGCTAGTTTGGAAGCATGGTTATATAAGTATATGCATGTCTGGAATAGAGAGAGGTTGGAAAATGCTAAGTATGGTAGACTGTGAGAAAACAACGTATGTTAACTTGCCATGTTAACATACGTTATTAAAAGTACACATGAATAACGTATGTTATCTTTATGATAAACATACGCTATTCAACCTGGGTTTTCCAGGGAGACATTTTTCATAACATACGTTTATTTGGACAGTAAACATACGTTATCGGGGGTCCAGACATGTCATTAAATGACTTAAAACAACACCATCATCCCAAGGCCTCCCAACGACCAAACCAACCAATAAACACCTAGATTACAACGGACTAATAGCAAATTCATCCTCCAATCAATTCCTCTTCGACATAATGTAACGCCCCAAATATTCGTCCATTCTAAACTGAAATAATAATTTTGAATGGGAATGAAATATGTATGTGGGTGTTGTTCGATTCTTTGCATGTATAGAGAAAGTTGTGTGAGTATGGTTGAAACTAAAGAAAAAAATGTTTCTATTCTTAAATGAAATTATAAAGGATGAGAGGATGTATGTTTAGATGTTAAATAAGGTTAATCCAATGTTAATTGATGTTAATGAGGTTGATATAATGTTTATTTTAAGTTGCAAACATGTCTGTGAAAGTATACAGATGTCGGGAATCAAAAGGGGCCGAAAATCACTAAGTGTGGCTGCCTGAACTACATTAACGTATGTTAATTCAAGTAACGTGGGTTAACTCAAAGAATAACATACGTTATTCTTGACAGTTGGCCAAAATCTGCATTTTTGTTAACGTACGTTAATTTGCAAAATAACGTACGTTATCGGGGGTCTGGACAGGTCATTAAAAGGCTGAGAACAGCCACATTTGGGATAAAAACATCCCACAAACTCTCAAACACTCTCCCAACCTCCCAAACCCGTTCCTAAGCCTTTCCAAACACATAACCTACCAATAAAAACCAAGATTCCAACGGATTAATAGTGAATCGAGCCCCAAATCCATCCCTCCTCTTGCTAGGTCTTAAGGTGACGGGAAAGAAGGTAAGATTCATGATTTTGAACTGAAATGTGGTTGGAAAGAGCTACATTTGGTAGGGTTTTATTGGGTTTTTGTTCTAGTTTATGATTCCATAAGCCTTTAACCTTAAAACATAAGATTTTGTGAGATTTGAGAAATTAGGGTTTTAGGCAAGGTTTTGGGATTTCGGGAAAAATCAGTAAAGGAGGTTAAAATAAGATACATTATATGTTAAATGGTAGTAAATGTGATTTAAAATCTGTAGGTAGCAATCAATGGAACCCAAATCGAGGATCGGGCGCTGAATCGGTTCTTGGGAGCCGAGGTAATTCCTTTTATGCCACTTACTTGTTATGGTTGGCTTATAAATGATTAATTCTTATATGTATGATGTTTTCTTGATGCGAAATGAAAATAAATTGAGACTTGATAATCATGTACGTGTATGTTATGCAAGTGAATGCTTTCTAATGAGGGTGGTTTTACTTGTGTGATTGATGGAAAAGAGTAATGTTATGTGCTATGTGTGTATGATGAATACACTGAATGATGGTGCATGATTGATGACGCTATTGTTCAGAAATGAATATATGAAGTGAGGTTTGATTTGCATTATGATCAATGTTTGATGCTCATTATGGATTATTGTATTGTGGCTAAAGGCTTTGAGGAAATGGATTGCATTCATTCATTTCATGTTATGT
>CANYCX010322076.1:0-14317 GCA_948193385.1 Breynia disticha f. nivosa
GCTTTACAACATGTCCAGAAGGTGAGTTTCGTTGGAGACTCACCATGATCTCTATCGTGACTCAATTCTAGAATTGGAAAAGTTGGACATCAGCCAAGTCTCGTTCGAGACTCATCTAGTCTCGTTCGAGACTCAATCAAAAGGCAAGAAATATTGGACAGAAGCCATGTCTCGATCGAGACTCTCAAAGTCTCGATCGAGACTCGGCCAAAATGAAAGAGTTGCTCGGATAGAATACAAGTCTCGATCGAGACTTGTTGAATCTCGATCGAGACTCGGTCGAAATGAAAGAATGGAGCGGACAGAACTTGAGTCTCATTCGAGACTCACCTAATCTCGATCAAAGAAAGGAAACAGTTTGGACAGAAGGTGAGTCTCGATCGAGACTCACCTAATCTCGATCGAGATTGATGTTTGGAAAGCAATTTTAGTTGGACAGAATGCACATCTCGAACGAGATTCAATGAGTCTCGTTTGATGTCCTTGCAAAATTAAACGTGACACTTTCTCTGGCCAAAAATTGCCCTCCAATTGGTTCCATTAAAAAATGGCAAAAAGTGAGATCTAAGAGGGAGCAAAAAGAATAACTTTATGGGATACTTTCCAGGATTAAGGGCACTACTTTTGGTTGGTGGAGCCAAAAAGAGCTGGCATGGATGGGCATAAAAGATGGGAAGAGAGAGAGAGATTTGAGGAGCTTAGCATTTTCTGGAAAGAGAAGAACAAGAGGAAGGAGACTCTGCTGGAGGTTTTCTCTGAAGATCCATGGCCATTTTCCCTTCATTTGGTTTGTATTTTCTTCTAGCCATGTGTGGCTAAACTCTAGTTGGGATTTTCCTATGATGTAAATAGTTTCTATGTTTGGTTTTCTTGAATGGTGTTTGAGGCTTTGAGTTGAATGAAATACATTTTGTGTGAATGTTGATTATTTGATTGTGCTTATTGATGAATGATAGTTTGAATATGTTGTGATCGATTGTTTGTCATGTACATGTTGCATTTCCAATAAAAAGAGCAACGTAATCAGTTAATTCATGCGAAACAATTTTTAGTAGTGACAGACTAAAATTGGGTTGCATTAGATGTTAGCTAATCAACTGCTAGCTTAGAACAATTGGTCACGATTTATCTTATCATTCAAATTTAGTAATCTTATCCCGGAATTGCAAAAGCCGAGGGATAGGAAGATTAATCAAATAGTGTTAGTGTTCAATAGGATAGAAATATACCTCTTGATACTAATGGTTCAGTAACATGTCTATGTGCTAATTGTCTTGCTTAATTTAATGTATCACGAAAGTAGAACATTAGTTGAGTTAAGGACGATATTTTGAGCATCTCGAAAGGGACTCTTAATTGATGTTAGTGCGAGAACACCTTCATTAGCTTCAACCCAAATGAGAAACCAAGCATAGAGCTATTGAAATTTAGGAAGGCCCAACACTTGTATTCATTGTTTTTAATTTAAATTCTTTTGCATTTATCATTCAATCTGACAATTCAAACAACAATATATTCCGTTTAATGCTTTATTGTCTTTTTAACTTAAGCACTAAATTAGACTAAATACTACGTTCCTCGACAGATTCGATCCTAGGAGGCATACTTCCGTGGTAAAACTACATCGATTCTTGTGCGCTTGCTAGAGCCGGTCAATATGAACATGGTTGTGCCAATTAAGAGCACGATCCTGTTTTCTAGAAAAATTAACATCAACATGATGGGCGTGTAAAGAACACGGTGGATGTGTTGAAAAACACAGGACATACTGAAAAATAAGTGGGTCATGTTGAGCTGTTAAACATGTAGAAAAGTTGAAAATTTAAGTAGGAGGTGGCATGTACTTATTTAGGACGGGCCGTGTCAATATTCACATGACCGTGTTGATCATCTAAAATGATTTTAACCCAAAACATAATAGTAAATTCATTTTACTCAAATAAGAGAGAGAAGGCCCGAGAGAGGTAGAGAGAGAAAAGGAGATTTTGGTGGAATAAATTCATAAAAACACGGACCCGATCTTAAGAGTAAATAGGGTATCGATCTATAAGTCAATATCAAGAATCTGCAAAGGTAATCTTTAATAATTATGAAATTAAATAGAATTTTATGACAAACTTAGTTTAGAATTGTGAGTTATAGAGTTTTGAAGAAACGTAGGAATTTGTTAGGATTAGATTAAGAACATGCATATTATTATGTTGTGAAATTGATTATGATATAGAATTGTGTGAATGGTTATATAGGACGACAAATTAGATTGGCAGGACAGAGCTCGGTTACATGTGGAACTCAATTTTTAAACCAATTTATTTAGAATAATCAATATATTTTTTAGAAAAGATAAATTAATTAAATCACTTTAGAGGAGCGTGGAAATATAAAATATGTATTTTATAAACTCGGCCCAATTCTCTTTTACAAACCACAAAATAAAAACATGCAAAAGCTGTAGGAAAGTTTGAAAAACAAGTTCCAAACTAAAATGCATATCTGTACAAATGTAAAAACATGTACAACAACAAAAAATCAAATAGAAAAATCTGAATATCCAGAGCTCAAACCTCTGACGTATATCGCACTCAAATCTGATCACAGCAGTCTCTAGTCCAACAGCAGCTACCTATAATCTGCACAACATTTAAACAATCACACAGAGGTGAGTATACTTAAATACTCAATAATTATTATGAATTTCTCTGTTTAAATGAAGTGCAGAGGAATTTCTAGTTAGCACGGATCGTGCTCGATGAACACGAGGTATTGCTTATCCTTTCATTCCCATTTGGCATGGGTCGTTCCATGTAGAGCATGGGGTTATGCTCATTCCATTTTTCTAGATTTATCATAAGCACTGAGCATGCTGTTAAAATTCATCTCAGCATGAGGGCAAGCTGGTCAACACGGGGAATGTGTTGACTCTCAGAAATGTTTACTTAAATTCTGTTTTTAAGTACTTTGCACACAACAAGCATTCTCAAAAGTATCATAGTTATTTTAGGTGGTTTTTATACCATATCACATAGTAATAACACAATAACACACTCATTCTATTACACATAGCACATGATCATCCAAGATACAGCACATATAACACGTAGCACTTGTACCATACCAAATAAACTTCATAAAGCTTAATCATATAGCTAGATCATCAACATAGAATCCTTTCACATGATGGCACACAACATCAACATTCATAATCCATCCATAATATCAAATGTGAGATGAATACAAGATGGAATGGGAATGCAATGTAAATGCATTTTCACACAAATCATGACACGAGTGTTTTTCTTTTCCTCCATAGTACATAGTAGAGGATTCCTCTTTAGCACATAGTAGAGGATTGGCACACAACCTATAAAAATGAGCACATAGCTCGTAAGGACAACACATAGCACGTTTAGATTGCACACAACTCGTGTCACACAGATGTTATGCAACACATGAATATATAGATGCAAAACGTAGAAGTACATGGCATTTCTCCATTTCACAATCACATAGAAATCACATAGAATCATATATGCACATAGCTCATTTTTTTTATGCCTTTCACAAAGGATATAGTTCAAAAGCACATAGAATAATGAACAATTCAAGGCATACATCCATAAAGCACATAGATCATAACCACAAAGGTTCAATTAACAATCACATAACGATCAATTATGATCACAAGATCATTATACTTAGTTCACTTAGCATAAATAGCAACCAAGCCATTTAGAACATATCTTTACTATCATTTCAATTCATTTGCATCCTAAACAAGTATGAATTAATCATATAGATGCAAGACGTAAACATAAGAACACTTACCTCAAAGTGCGTACAAAGTCAGCTCTGGGCTCTACTTCGATCCAAAGCTCGTATAGTTCGTCCTATACGAAATTAAACATGTAAAGGCTGTTATTACTTATGTTCTTACTGATTTCATACTCAGGAACATCAAACACAGCCCTTAACTTCATTCTTTAGCTTTCTTAGTAGTTTTCTCATAACACTAAGTATAATACTTTAATGCTTAACATGATTTACATAGTCTCACTCATATGTATATGTGTAATTAGCTCTATACTAAGTAACTAACACCATTTCATACTTAACTCAATCATATCTCAACATTTCAGAAATATCAACAACCTTTAACACCCTAGAACTTCACATATACATTTAAAATCAAGATCACAAGCTTACCTTAAGAATTTTGACTTGATTCTTTGTAAGATTTTTAATTTTCCCTTGCTTGATCATACACTCCAGGCTCCTAGGGGTTTCTCCTGCCTACTTGTTCGTATTTTCTCTGAAATTCAATAGAATAGTATTAAGCAATCGATTGTTTTGAAATATCTAGTTGACATGACCTTGGGCACAGGTCTTTCTCCAAGTCGTGTCGTTCTTTTCTGTATAAGTTTCTGTTTGATTATGCACGATATCGTTTATATCAATTTCCAAAAATTTGTACATACCATCAGCACGAGGTCGTGTTATTTCCCAAGTATGAGCACGTTGTCGCTAGATTCACAGATATGAGCACAAGGACGTGCTCAGTTCGTGTTCACTGTTGTTTTCTCTATTTTTTCTAATTCTTGTCCGTTGTGATTCTATTTTAATCTATTTTCCAAAATAGATTAATTCTAAAATTTTCAGGATATTACAGTACATATCGATTCGAGTACTTTAGCTAGGAGGTGAGTAATCTAACTTAAAAAATAAGATAATATGCATTTTACATATTTGGTTGTATGTGGTTGCTTGATTTATCATTCGTAAATAAATGGTAACATATGGAAATGGTAGAAGAAATGGAAATGAAAACGAATATTTATATGATCGAAATGCGAATAGATACATACTGATAGGACCATTTATACACAATCATTCCATATATTTTATGATTATTTTTGCTATGTTTTTATAAATAAAACTCATGAATATAAAATATTTTAATCAAATACGGTTTTATCTAGGTGCATTCAAGAAAGAGGCAATTTTGCTAGGATTTCGAAGGAATAGAGAGAGGATTAGTTGGGAGCATTTTGGATCATTCATTCAAGAGAGTTTGACCTTGGTTTGGGGCATAGATTATTGGTCAAAGTGGACATCAAGATCATAGCCTTGCAAGTAACAAAGTTAGAATGCGCTCAAAGACGAACTAGTGCTGGCAAGGGAAGTTTGCGAGCCAAGAACATATCGAAATGCAAGTGACTTGAAGCCATGAATTGGAGGCATAAAAGAATATTCATGACACTTCATTTAGGCATCCTTCTTGACTCAAAATATGGGTTATGAATGTGACCATCTTCGATCACTAATGGGAGTGCAAACTTGGCCCAAACATGATGCATTTAGAAGGGGATTTTGAGCACTCAATGGTGTGACGAACGTGGTACCTTTTGTACCACGAATTGGAAGCTGAAATTTTGGCTCGTGATACTTCATTTCATATGAAAAATTATTCCAGATGATGGGCCACGTTTGTGACCAATTGGAACCACGAATGATGTTTCATTCCATGCCAAGCGTGACTTAATTTTAGAGCTAATTTTGGACAGTTGTGGTGTCACGAATGTGGTACCTTGTGTACCACGAATTAGGGCATGAAAATTGGAATTGTGACACTTTAATAAGTGAGTAAAATTATGTCAGAAGATGGGCCACGAATGATGTTTCATTCCATGTCAAACGTGACTGATTTTAGGAGCAATTTTTGGGTAGAATTGTTGCCACGAACGTGGTGAATTGTGTACCACGATTTGAGGGCTGAAAATACAGCTCGTGACTCTTCATTTGGTGAAGGAAATTATGGTCAGAATAGTAGTCACATCTGTGACTCACATGGACCACGAATGGTGCTTGAAACTCATCAAACGTGACTCATCTTGAAGGAAGAATTGGAGCTAGTTTGAGGCAGAAGCATGGCCACGAACGTGCCCAGCAAGTCACCACGTTTTGAGGGATGCAAAATCTCATTTGTGACTCTTATTTGGCAGCCTAAAACATGCCAGAAGGTGCATCACGATCGCGATCCAAAAGCACCACGAATGAGGTGAGGAAAAGAGCCAAACGTGACTTGAACTTTGGCTTGAAAATTTGGGCAGAATGTTGGCCACGAACGTGACCAAAATGGACCACATTTGGTGGCTGGTATGAGCCATTCGTGACCCAAATGGAATGGCCTAAAATGTCCTTAAAATGAATGGGTTAAGTCTGGGCACTTCGGACATTTCGCAAGGGGCTGAAAGGAGGCTATAAAAAGGGTTGTATTAGGGTTAGAAGAGGACTTTTTGCTGGCATTTTCTTGGGAAGAAAAGATAGGGTTCTCAAAGGGTTTTTCTTTTCTTTCTTGGAAAGGTTATGTCTTCCTTTATTACCATTGTTTTGCTTTCAGTTTTAGCCATTCTAGGCTAGACATTTTGTTGGGTTTTTCCAAGATGTAAATAGATTTTGTGCTTGGTTTCTTATTGGAATTGAGGTTTATGCTTGAATGATATATCTTTTGTTAGAATGATTGATTATTTGATTGGGTTTATGGATGAATGGTAGGAACCATAGATTGTGATTGATTGTTTGTTATGTACATGTTGTGATTGCGATAGAAAGAGCGATGTAATTAGTTAATTCATGTAAAACAATCATAGTAGTGACAGGCTTGGATTATATTGCATTAGATTTTAACTAATCAACTGCTAGCTTAGGACATTTGGTTGCAATTTATGTATCATTCAATTTTAGTAACCCTATGCCAGAATTGCGAAAGCCGAGGCTTAGGGAGGCTAATGAAATAATGTTAGCGCTCAATTGGATAAAAATATACCAATTGATGCTAAATTGTTCGATGAAATGCCTATGTGAACAATGGCCTTGCCTAACTTAATGTATCACGAAAGTAGAACATTATTTGGGTGTAAGGACGCAATTTTGAGCATCCCGAAAGGGACTCTTAATTGATGATAGCGCGAGAACACCAACATTATCCTTAATCCAATTAAGGAACCAAGTGTAGATCTATTGAAGTCTAGGAAATAACCCAACGCTTTTACTTTTTGTTTTCAGTTTTACTTTCATTTGCATTTTAATTCAATCATATAAAATCAATCAATTTCCATATTTATTGCTTTCTTTGATTTCCTTTTTAGCACCAAATTATCTTAAGTACATCGTTCCTCGAGAGATTCAATCCTGGGAGTTTACTTTCGCGGTAAAACTACATCGATTCTAGTGCGCTTGCTAGAGCCGGTCACATACGAAAATGATAAAATGAAAATGCGAATAGGTACATGAACATTTTTTATATGTATGTTGTATACATGATATGATATGGTAATGTTGCGGTGATTGGATTGGTTATATATGATCGATCATACAGAGACGGAAGTAGGGAACATAAGTTAGGTCCACACATATATGGAGGTGGAAATTATATGAAAAGAATAAAGGTAGGGAGACGATAGTTAGGTATTTTACTATGAACAATTCTGTACAAATACATGTTATATGATCCGAAAAGTTGAAAAGAAAGATAAATAATTTGATTGATTGGGTTTATACATGATTATAAAAACTGGTTGGTTTAATATGTATCGATTAAATAATTACTCACTGAGTGCACAACTCACCAACGGCAATTTTATATTTTGATTTCAAGTACAGGTAGCGACTTGGTTAGATTTTGAGATAGCATAAACATTTGAGATAGCGATGGTTTGATAGATTTGATATGGTATAATAAATATATAAGCATGAAATGATATAATCAGATTGATTACAGGTTGCAGTAGTTCAACATAGGTCGTGCTTAAATGACATAATTGCTGTGTTGAATGAACAAGGGGCGTGTTGGAACAACACAAGATTGTGCCCATAGGAGTGTTGATCAACACTATCCATGCTCATATGGACTGTAAACTGATCTCCAGGCAATACGGGTCATGCTCATGCATTGTTTTTCCCGTACTTCACAATTGAGTTTTCCATTTCACTATTAAATCGACCAATGATATTCTTTTAATAAATAAGAGTGAAAATATGAACTGATAAAAACAAAAAGTTTTAATTTATTCATTATTAAATGTATTAATATAACTTTAAGTAAGGATTAATTAACTAATTAAGTTATGGGTTTAACTAATGAATCATGTATGCGTGTTAAGATTAAATGTGATCAATGAATGATTGAAATGTAGACTACAATAGGGCAAGATGAGTGCCCATGCTACACAATTGAGTTTGTCATTTCACTGTTCAATTGACCAGTGGTATTCTATTAACAGATAAGAGTGAAAATATGAAATTGTAAAAAGAAAAAGTTTTAATTTATTCATTATTAAACGTATTAATATAACTTTAAGTAAGGATTAATTAGCTAATTAAGTTAGGATGTTTTACTAAGGAATTTTGTATGTGTGTTCAGATTAAATGTGATCAATGAATGATTGAAATGTAGAGTACAATAGGGTAGGTTGAGTATGTTGTGAGGGTAATGTTGTTGTACAGAGTTAAATTGTTTAAGTGAGAAATGAGTTAAGTGTGAGATATTATATGTATGAATGATATTGTTTTCCTAAAATTGTAAAGTTTTGATGAGATGTGCTTATAGGAATGATTCCATGTAATCGGTCAACAAATGAAATGGAAATTTGTACAGGAGGATGATTGGAAATGTGCTGTAAAAGATTGTGCTTATGTTGTGACGTAATGGTTGTGTTATAATGCGCTAGGGTAAGAGATTTGTGTTCTGCAAGTTGATTAACATACGTTTATCCGAGGCATAATATACGTTATTCAAGTATGCAAAATAACATGAGAAACTTAGGTTAACGTACGTTACACTGACCAGTAATGTATGTTACCCAACCGTGTTGGTCATATACTCGAAGTGAATTCGTAGGCAAAATTAATAATAACCAAACCTATTGACTCTATAGTGGGTGTTAGCATATATATGTTGATAAAGGGTGATTGATATGTGAAATTGGTACGGTTGATGTTACTTAGAAGTAATAGAAAGTAAGGTAAAGGGGGGTATGGATTGAAATTATTGCTAAGTATGCATTATTTTTAGAGTGAGGTTTGAAAGGGTTATAATTCAAAGGTGGAGGATTGACATCTAATGTGCATTAATAATGCATGGTCAATAAAAAGCTAACGAATAAGAATGAACATGGTAACTATTGTTTGAAATAAATAGTGATCAGGATAAATGAGTGGTTGAGCGATGTATGACAATATGTAATTGTTGTCATCTTGGTGTTAATTTGTTTTCTTGATGCGTTAGGATGAGTGTAATGTATCGTGCATGCAGGATAAGTTTAATTGGGGTTACAGCAAGTAAAATGAGAACTAAAATGAATGTTTTTGTTAATGCTAGCAGATTGATTTTCTTGTGCTATGGTGTGGAATGTGTAAGCATGTGTTGAAAATGTATTAAGTATGAGAAATTTGTGCCAGCAGCGTATGATACAATCCATAGTAACATACGTCACTCCCTCCTATGAACATGTAGTGAGAGTTAGTTTAACATGAATTAAGTTAATCTGGTGAGGGTCGGTACTTGATATTCTCAGTTGAAGTACATTGTCACTCCAGTCCTAATACTTGTAGACTTCACCTTACATATTGAGAACATAAACGATAAATGAGCAGGTAGATTGAGACTCCTCCTTAGATTATTCATATGGTTAGTGATTATAGCATAACAAAATAATTGGGTGACAATTAATGAATGAATGTCTTAGACTTTATGTGGTTAGGTAAGTGTTGTAGAAGGTATACACTTACTAAGTCTTTAAACTTACCAATTGTATTTTTGGTTATTTTGTGTTTTAGCAGATTGGCAGGAGGTTCCACATATGGGGTTGACAGTGCAAAAAGAGAAGGTTTTGTAACGATTTTATGGTTTTAAAAGCCCCATACATGGTTGTAAAGGTTTTATTTGAGCTGTTCAGCTTGTGATCACGTTTTACTTTTACCCTCATAAAGGCGCATACTAGGGTTATAGCATTATTTGACAACTATTCATAATTGATAAAAAAATGTGCAGGTTTTCATTCTAAAGAGTTAAATGGGAAATGGATTATTTAGAAAATTATTAAATGCAAGAACAGATTTTTAGGCGACACAATTATGGTATAGAAAATACGCTCATATTGCTCGCACATCAGATGTTCTTATTTGTCAAATCTCTGTTGATGACATTGTATTTGGTATTACTAACCCCTCTATGTGCAAGGATTTTTGTAATGTTATAAAAGGTGAGTTCAAGATGAGCATGATGAGGGAGCTCAAATTCTTCCTTAGGCTTCAAATAAAACAAGCAGAGGAGGAATTTTATCTATCAAATAAAGTACACTAAGAAGTTGATCAAAAGTTCAAGTTACAAGATTGCAAACCAGTGAATACCCCTATGTCGTCAACGCTTAAACTTGACATAGTTGAGGAAGCAAAATCGATTAATGTTAACGTCTATAAAGGTATGATTGGATCAGTTCTTTATTTAATTGTTTCTCGTCCTGATATAATGTTCGCTACTTGTATGTGTGCTAAGTTTCAAGTTAATCTTAATGAGTCTCATTATAGTGTTTTTAAAAGAATATTTTGATATCTAATTCGCACTATAGATTTTGGTCTTTGGTATCCTTCATGTCTTCATTTCAACTTAATTGTATGTAATGATTTTGATCATTGTGTTAGCAAACTTGATAAGAAAAGCACTAGTCAATATTGTCACTTTATTAGGTAATGTCTAGTTTCATGGACTAGTAAAAAGTAAACTAGCGTAGCTATCTCTATAGCCGAATCAGAATATGTAGAAGTAGGGAGTACACATGCACAAGTCCTATGGTTAAAACATCAATTAGTGGATTATGGAATTAAGCTTGAAAAAGTACCAATAATTTGTGATAATACAAGTGAAATCATTCTAAATAATAATCCCTTAATGCATAGTAGGACCAAGTATATTGAGATTAGACATTGTTTCTTAAGAGATCAAGTGCAAAAAGAAAACATATGTTTGCAATTCGTTAGAGCTAATGATCAGTTATTAAATATTCTAACAAAACCACTTGAGAAGGCTAGCTTTGATTCTATTAGATTTAAGCTAGGTATATATAATTTGAATGAACTATGAATTCATATTTTTTGTTTACGACTTATGATATGGTTGACTTTGCTAATTAAATGGTGTGTGATAATGATTGTTTAAATGTTGATTTATAGTCTTTTAAAAAATTATTGAAGAATTGATTTTGATTTTGATACTATGAAGTTGTTTAATGAATGTTTGATAATGTTTGAGAAGCTTGTATTTGTGTCTTGAAATTGCTCTTAAGTTGTAATGTTCGTAATGTTAAGTTAACTTATTCATTATGCATGAAATGATGCTTAAATACGGTATGTGATCATGTTAGTTTTTGCATACTTGATCGCTCATATGCAGTAAAATGTTCTTAGAGCATATGCAGTATGATTCAAGGTTGGGATCGTTCGTTGAAAAATAGGTATTCTCCTTGTCAGTAACGTGACTTATGGTCTCTGTAAAATAAGTTGAGAAGACGTTTATGGCTATTTATGCTTAGTAACTAATACACGTTATGTTGGTGGAAGAATTTTGAGTTAGTGCATTTGATCAACGTATGTTAATCATAACATAACGTACGTTATGCTGTAACGTATGTTACCAAACTTAATAATGAACGTTATTAAGCGTGGATATAACGGATTTAAAACGCAACCTTGTTCTTCACTCCCTCACAAAACCCTAAAATGACTTACCTATCCCAAACACACTGCCTTCATCGTCTTCTACCCTCAAACCACCCGAAAAACTTCACCCAAACCAGTCCAAAACACCTCTAAACGTCCAAAATAAAAAATCCATCAACCGATACTTCAAAAACTCTCGTAAAACACAAATCTCCACATACATTTCTCCAAACCCCAAACTCACTACTTCCTCAATGGCTTCCCAAAGAGGTTCCAGACGCACTAAAAGGGAGAGGGAATCTCCTCACAACCTTCATCTGGCTTCAACTTGGACAAATTTATAAGTAATAAAGCAAAACTTTACTTTGAGGATATTCTCGCTCATGAGAAATTGGTAGAGAGTTTTTTCTTTGACTTTGAATCGTTGTGGAAAGTTGGTTTGGATATAGAGCCTATGTTTACTGAGATTAGATTTGCTGAGTTTGTGTTGACACTATACCCTATTTATCAATTATATATGATGGATTTTTATGTCAATCTCAAACATGCTTTTGATGCAAAGGGTGAGCTTCTCATTTATTCTAAATTAAAAGGATATAATTTTTGGTTCAATGAAGAAGATTTGTTCTTTTGGTTTCACCTGAAATAAAAAGGCTATAGATGTTTTGGCACCTTTGAGCTTAGCACCAATAAACCTAGCAGGGTTGATCCAAATTTGGGACAAGTGCAAATGCAAAAAGAGAGCATATACTTTGATAGATGAGGGATCATTTGAGCAACTATGAGTACGATAAAGGCTTGGATTGTAATGGCTATAGGGTCGAGATTAGGATGGTTCATAGAGTTCTTACATATGTTATCACTCCAAAGGTTCATACTTAAGTTACTCTTAGAGGAATAGATTTGGAGATAATGTATCATATTATAAGGGTAACCCAGTAAATTTATATGGTGTGATTATGTGACATATGATAAATAATGTAGAGTTTATGGCTCGAAAGAACTATAATATTAAGGGTAGAGAAAGGAAGTTAGGAATTCCATATAGTTCCATCCTCATTAGAATTTCTGAGATGAGCATCTTTGACTTCTTAGGATTGAAGGGAATCAAAGTCCACAAGAATCAAATGGTATGCGATTCATATCTAAAAACAATGAAGCATTATAGGACTTTGGAGCGGAGGTGGGTGTTTACAAGCAGATTGTGCCTAGTACGGTTATGTTTGATGGCTTTGTTTATCGCATCACCGATGTTCCTCCACCTCCTACATATTCTGCTCCCTTCTCCAATTGTGCAGGTGCTTCCTTGTCTGCTCCACCGCCACAAGTAGATACACTTCAGTCTTCACTATTGCAGCATTTGGAGTTTTCTATCATGTAATGATTGGACCATCTTGAGCGCAAGATTTCTTTCATTAAGAAAATAGTCCTCAAGATTGCTGAAAAGCTTAGTTGCACTAATGATGACATTGTTTGTGCCTATCAGCATCGCTCTCGATCCTCTTAGTCATTATATTTTTTATCTGCATGATCGACATTCTTTCATGTTTTCTGCGTTATGATGTTATATGTATGAATTATTATGTGTTGTTCTTCATAATTATGCACTTAATGTTTTAGTTGGATATTATATGTATGAATGTTTATTTGGATGGATGTTGTGAATGTTGGTTGCTTGTATAAACTTATATGATTGCACTTATGTCTTGCCCATGTTTTGATCCTATATTTTTCTTTGTCCTTTTCTTGTTTGGATGTTTGCTATTAGGGGGCGTCACATATTAAAGGGGAGTTATGAGCTTTTTTGAATATTGACAAAAAGGGGGAGAAATATAAAATTGATAACATTATGCTTATATGTTTGTTAAACTAACATTGGAATACAAGGAAAATACGATCATATCTTATTATTTTCTTTGTGCTTAAGTTTGTTGACACTTTTATCAATTTCAATTTTTTTATCATTATCAAAAAGAGGGTGATTGTTGTTGTACTAAATATTATATATATTTAGTATTTAAATTATGTTTTGATAATGTGCTAATATTTGAATTAATATTTAAATTGATAAATTTGTTATGATTTAATAAATAGATTGTTGAATAAATTTATATGATATTTTACTATTAAGTGAATAGTATTATATGCAATTATTTGTTCATAATTATATGGAAATCTTGGTATGAAATTATGTGCATTTATAAAATAAAATTATGTTGAATTATGAAATGAATAGTAAATAATGAATAGTATTTTACTATTTAAATAGTCACTGTTTAAATAGTAACTGTTGATATATTCTTACGTGATTTGCATGCATGAACAGTTTAATTATTCTGTTAATCGATTAACATGTTAGTTAATCGATTAAGATTATTAATCGAGTAACATGTTGTTAATCGAGTAAAATTTTCACTCGATTAAGTAGCGCTAATCGATTAAGTCTCATATATATTCATATCCTGTGCAGTTTTTTTCCAATATTTTACGAAGAAAATTTTGCATGTTGCACTGATGATTCCCTGATTTATTATAATGATACTAGGAAAGATTTATGAATTGTTTGTACAAAGATTTATGAATTGTTTGTACAAAATATAAGCTG
>CANYCX010322089.1:0-25777 GCA_948193385.1 Breynia disticha f. nivosa
TAATCATTCGTCTGATAAATCATTGAGATTAAAAAGTATATAGTAGTCTATGATTATAAAAATCATATAACTCTTCTTATTGATTCTGTGGGTTTTAGAACTTGGGGTGTAATTGATGATTATATTTTAAATTTGTTGAATTACTCTAATATATTTAGGGTTCATAACAGAATAATTTAATTTATTACTTTCTCCGTCCAACAATAATTGACGATTTTGGAAAAATTACGAGAAATTAAGAAACATGTAATTATATTAGTTATAAATGGTAGTTAATATGTACTTTTACAATATTGTCCTTATTTAATGAACTGTTTTAATTAGATAGTATCTAATTAGATGAATAATTCTGCATAAAAAATATAAAAAAAGTCATTAATTTCATAAGAATAAAAATGACTTTTAAACAATAAATAATATATATGAAAATAGAAAGTTGTCTATATATTGAGACAACCAATATAGAAAGAACGTCTATAAAAAAAATAACGGAGTAGGTTTTACATTTTGAAATTTCACATTATTCTCACACTTTCTAAATAACATATTGATTTTGAGGAAAACTATTCAGTCAAAATTAATAAATGTCAAACAAAATTCAATGTGGCTTTTTTAATATGCAATTGTTTTTACGATGAAGGCAATATATGCAGTTTTACAATATAATAAAATTTTTCAATGTTTGTATTGAAAACACGTTTAATGAATAATTTTAATTTTTTAATATTTATTTATTTTTTGAAATTATAATAATTCTATTAAAATAATTTGCATATATTCATAAAATTTAATATAATTATAATATAAATTTTCCACAACAATTGCATGGATATTATGACTAGTATTATACTAAAGTATGAATATGTCCTTATAATTGGAAATATTTAGTGATTTTCAAATGTGATAATGTGAACGATTAATTAAAAGTTATTTTATTCTATAAAGATATACCCTTATAAAAATAATAATATTTAAATATAATATTTTATTCATATCAAAATATCATTTCAATTTCAAAATTATCATATTAACTTAAAGTATTATTACTAATATAAAAAATTTAAAGATATTTCTCTTAAAATATTAAAAACAAATAATTTATTATTTATAAACATTTACTTTCTAAATAAAATATACATAAATTAATAAATTTACTATTATTTTAATATTCAACATTATGCCACATCTCAAGCAGTAAAAACTAATAATACCCTAAATGTCAAGAAACGAGCAAAGCCTTAAGAATAAAGCAAGGAACTACAAAGTTATGATATGTGAGCATTATTACCACCTTTAATAAAATAATTCTTTCGAACAATTCTACTTTTTTCTTCAAAATTATATGATAAACATAACAGGAAAGAAAATATAAATTGCAATTTTACCATAAAAAAAGCATCATCCAGGCATGATCTGTCAGCATTATTTTGCAATCAAACATCTAGAATGGGAATATATTCCCTGAAACATTAAAGAGAAAAATTCTGAAATCTCTCTCACTAAAATTTGATATAAAAATTATTCCACCTCAATTAATTAACAATAATCACCCCGCACATGCACCATTTAAGTGGGACATCACTTGCTAATGTTCAAACGTTGCTCGCTTTATTTTAAAACTTCGTTACTCTCATAATCAAACTTTTATCAATTAATAATCACGCTATTGCATAATTATATTGTCCATACTCGTAGTACGTTCTGTTAGAGGTGTTAAACGGTTCGGAACCGACGGTTTTGGTTTGAAATCGGCGATTCACAGTTCAAGGAATCCTTGAACCGGAATCAGATCTAGCCGGTTCAGGGCGTTTCAGTTTTGGTTCCGATTTCAGTTTTGGTTCTAGTTAGACGTTTTGGGCTCAATTTTCTCTTAAAAAATAATCTAACTGTCGGTTCGCAACTGTCGGTTCGCAACTGTCAGTTCACGGTTCCATATTTAATGGGACCGAAACCAAATATGGCCGGTTTTCCCTGTTTCAGTCCGATTTCAATTCTGATTTGTCGATTCCAATTCAAATTTTACACATCTATGTTTGGTCAATTTAATCTAAATATTCCAAAACAGATCCAAAAATTGTCAAAAAAATAAAAAATAAATGAATTATAAGTAATAAAAAAAACGTAAAAAACGGTACTAGAGAAATATACACAATAGAGAATGTGAGCGGATATTCTCTCTAATGTCGATAGGATTTTAGTTATGTTGGAAAAATAACAAATGAAGTTTAAAGAGAAGTAACAATAAACTTCTTTTACATCAAAATCTAATTGTTCTGATTTTTTTTTTAAAAAAATCTAATTGTTATAGTTTTATTTTCGTTTAATTTGTTGTGACACAAATAAACAATTTTATTAGCAACAATAAATAGCTGAATTTTATTAACAACGTCAACCTATTTAATTTTTTATAATTACTTATAAAATGAAACGACTTTTGTTATTATATAATAATAAAATTAAAAAAAAAAACAGAAAAAAGGAATAGATTCTGTTGTTGTGAAGAAAAAAACTGAGAGAGAAAACCGTAACGAAACCAAACACAGTGAGAGAGAAGAAGAGGAGTTGGGTTAGAACTTAGAAGCATTCAAACAACCCGGGAATCGTTAATGTGACAGCGACACTCCGCCTGAAAGCAACCGTCACAGCTTCTTTACGACTCCTTACCTTCCGCTTACTTAAACGCACAATTTAATATTCCGTTTATTCTTTCTCTCTCTATATACTTTTATAAAGGAGGATTTTGAGAGAGAAAACACATCAACTCTCTCACATAAAACTTTTCGCACAAACGGACGTGATCAGAACAAATAAGGAGTCAAATCGTGAAATAATGAGCAAAATGTCAGGTAATGAATCAATGAATGGATGAGTTGTTTGAATGGAATAATGAATGTATTGTGGTTTGATATGGTAAGTTTTGTGCAGAGGAGGTGATATTAGGAGTAGATCTAGTGGAGACATCGGAGGAGGAGAGACGTGGTCGTAAAGCGAGGTCGTTGAAGAAGAAAGCGATGAGCGCATCGACGAGATTAACGCATAGTTTGAGAAAACGAGGAAAGAGAGTAGTGGATTGTAGGTACTCGGCTATATCGATAAATGATGTAAGGGATGCCAAAGAGGAGAAGGCTGTTACTGCGTTTCGTCGCCTTTTGATTCTGAAAGATTTGCTTCCGCATAACCATGATGATTATCATACTTTGCTTAGGTACTTTTACTTCTGTTTTTTATGGAAATGTGATTGTGTTTTCGGATTTGGAATTGTGGAATCGGTTTTTCTATGTTTGTCGAATGGAGATTCGTTTTGCGTTTAGAGTGAGATTGAGGATGTTGGATTTAGGGAGTGACTGTTTTGGTTTAATTTGGATTTTTTTTTCTTTATTTTGTGAGAATGTGATTGTGTTTGTAGATTGGGGCCTGCAAGTGTTATTGAGCTGAGAATTTGGGATTGTGGAATGATTTGTGGTTTGAAGTTCAGGGTGAGATTTGAAAGAAGTTGAACTTCTACGGATTTAAGTGTTTTCTTTTTGTGGTAAATCGTGTTTGTTTTGGGGATGAAGAATGTATATGCGGGGTTGTGGGTTTTGGTAAATAAAGTGATAGATTGCAGATTCACAGATTGTGTAGTGAAAAGCAGAGCGACTGATATTTTTGTCAAATCACAATCTGTTGAATATGCAATGTGCTGTGCCAATCTGCAGCACATATATTACATGTGTAATTGTATTTTCGCTTCTCCTCATTCCAATGTTGTCAATGTGGGAGAATATGTTGTGAGCAATAGGATTAAGTGCCCATTAGTAACTAGTTGTTTGCAGACTTTTACTTTTTTTTTTTTTTGCAAATTATTTTCTTAAATAAAGAAAGAAATCTGAAATTCCGAGTATTGTAGGTTTTTGAAGGCAAGGAAATTTGATCTCGATAAAACTCTCTTGATGTGGTCTGAAATGCTCAACTGGAGGAGAGAGAATGGAGTAGATACTATCTTACAGGTAAAAGTGATTGAATAATTTTGGCTACGTTTATAATATCGACAAGTAGGATTCGTTTTCTGGTTGTGCAACGAGATAACTCTGATCCATGGAGACTGAGTTTTATCTGAGATCAAATTTCAGATTAGGCAAATGGGCCTTCTGTTGGATTAGAACTTCACGGTACTGGTTGGTTGCTGCAGAAAGTTGTGTACTACCCTGTCTCCTATTTTATTAACATCTACTCAACAAATTCAATGTTTCTAAACTGCGTTGTTTTATTGTTTTGTTTCTTTTTTTAAGGATTTTGTATATGAAGAATATGAAGAAGTTCAGCGGTATTATCCACATGGTTATCATGGTGTAGATAAGGCAGGTCGACCTGTTTATATTGAAAGACTTGGAAAAATTGACCCTCTCAATCTAATGAGCTGCACGACAGTGGACCGATTTTTGAAGTATCATGTACAAGGTTTTGAAAAGACTTTTGCTGAGAAATTTCCTGCTTGTTCTATTGCTGCCAAAAGACATATAGACTCGACAGTAACAATACTCGATGTGCATGGGTTGGTAAGATCTGAGATCATACTGCTTACACTGTTGTTGCAACTTCTAATCAAAACAATTCTCATATGTTCTGATATTTGGAAATTTGTTATTTACACAGAATTTGATGAGCTTCGGTAAACTTGCACGTGATCTTGTAATGCGCCTACAGAAGATTGATGGTGACAATTATCCTGAGGTGATTTAATAATATTGAAACTTGATAAAAAGCTGATTTTAGTATTGGTTGAATCCTTTGGCAATCATTACTGATTCACTGATGCCTAACAGACGTTGCATCAAATGTTCATTGTTAATGCTGGTAATGGGTTCCAGTTTCTATGGAAAACAGTAAAAAGTTTTCTTGATCCAAAGACCACCTCAAAGATCAATGTAAGGAACTTTTTCTATTTTCTTTTGTATTTGGAATTTGTGAAAATTATTGAGAATTACTACTCTCTGATTCTGCAGGTTTTGGGTACTAAATTCCAAAACAAGTTGTTGGAGGTTATTGATGCAAGGTTTGAAGTTTTCCTTTCCTCTATCACTGCTTTATCTTGTTTAGTTCGAGCTAGGCTAGGTTGTAACTTAAACATGGATTATTTTGTCACTTCTTAAACAGCCAATTGCCAGAATTTCTTGGTGGAACCTGCTCATGCTCAGTTGAAGGTGGTTGCCTTAGATCTGACAAGGGACCATGGAATGATCCAGAAATAATGAAAGTATGCTCTTGTATATAATTCATGATATTGACACTTGAGAATATTAAACTGCAAATTATTTCATTAGTAGTTTGTTTTGTCTAATATATGTTGTGCTTTTAAGTTTTTGTAATGCTATTATGTTCTATTTGCAGATGGTACACGCTGGAGACACCATGTATTTGAGTAAAATGAAGAGTTCTTCCGATGATGAAGATTTTGAAATAAAATTATATCCCTCAAAAGTGAGAGCAAAAGCTAATTGATGGTTTTTTTTCTTTTGTAATCACATTGCATGTTTCTTGATATGCCTTATTTGTTTCTCTTGTTCAGTTTTCAAAAAGTGAAATATCTACTGCTGATTCAGGCTCAGATAAAAAATTAAACTCATCAAGCTCCAATCAACTAATGCCACTTGAGGAGGTAACTTCTCTAAAATTTTCTTACTAGAAAAAAGAAGAAGTTTTTTCTAAATTTATAACCATCTTTGTGGACAATTTTTAGATTTCATGTGATAGATCTATTACTGTTAGCGCAAACAACTGCTCTCTGTCCTTTAATGTGAAATTACTATGTTGTTTATAATGTCTTTAGGGAAGAAAGGGTGCTACTATTCCTGCATACAACCTGGGTGGAAACAATGGCGTTGGTCTTAGAGCTGAAGATGCTACTTCTACAAGTAGGTGAACAGATAATTCTGCTGTTCCTTCACTTGTCTTAGATTTGTGTGCGACATTGATTCACTTAGCTCCTTGATTAGACGTAAACCTATTATTTTAAATATATGCACTGCTTGAAACATGCTTATCACCCCTATTTTACCTTTATATGTAGTAGAATATTTAGTTGAAATGTTGAATAGCCTCCATTACGTCAAAAGGAAAGAAAAAATTCTTAATGAGATGGTGACTCTTTCATGACCCCAATAGGAGTTCCTTGTTAAATGTTAATGACAACGCATGTTTGGTGATCAGTATACTTGTGTTTGCTTAAAGGTATGTAGAGATGGGTTCGATATATGGGATCAACGGATTTTTATAGACCAATTTGTCAGTTTTTAAAGGGTAATAGTACTAGATTTGTTATTTGTTATATGCCTTTTATAAACATTGCTCAAACTTTTCTTGTTTGCATCATGCCATTGAACTTTTCTTGATGAGAAGGCTTGTACTTTTTATTTTGGGGCTCATGTTCATGTCCTTCTGACAGGTGATTCAACCAACGATGTCGCTTCGGGAACACCATCAAGGAAGTTTTGCCATGTCGTAAGCCTTGTCGTGCGCTTTATGCTAAAATTGTTAGCACCAATGCATCTATTAGCCCTTTGGATGGGTCGATTATCTGAAACACAGAATGCGAATAGACAATTACTAACCCAAAGAGAAACACCCTTGTCCAATTCAATTTCTCAAGAGCAACACACTACACAGGATGTGAAAGAGGACTTTGCCCATCCTTGTTGGCAGAGGCTCCAACAGTTAGAAGCTTTAGTAAATGAGCTGGTTAACAAACCTACAAAAATTCCGCCTGAAAAGGAAGACATGATTCTTGAATCGTTGAATCGTATCAAATCTATTGAACATGATTTGCAGAAGACTAAGAGGGTAAGAAGTGTGTTTTCTTCTTTTTTTTTCCGAAGGATGTGTACTTGAGAATTTCATACTCATTTTAAGACATGAACATTATTTTGCAGGCACTACTTGCAACAGCATCAAAACAAGTGGAGCTTGCCGAGTCACTAGAAAATCTAAAACAAAACAATTTACCTGTAAGTTCTTAAAATCGTACATTTATTCGTTTTTTGGACAGATAATTCATCATTTAAAATACTGCCATTCTTTATCAATTAAATACTGATCAGTCATTATCAGAAGTGATTGCGTTCTATATCTAACACGATGTTCTGATCATCCAATACTTTGTAAATTTCAGGGATCAAACTCTTGTTGGCGAAGAGCTTGCAAACCTTGTCCACTCGACAGATGACCTATAATACTTGTAAAACTGTTCCACAGTGTTTCTTCTTGCAAAAAGGCTAAAATTTTCCAATAATTTAATCATCATCAGACTCAAAAAGAGGAAGCACATTCCAAGGAGTTGAACGTTCTAGGTAAATAGCTCACACACGACTTTTCAATGACAAGCGAGTAACACATCATTTTCATTTTATTCTGTTCCCATGTTTTAATTTCACAGGTTAATATTGTCAGAGAGGAAAGAACGCTGCTTCTTGCAAGGCACAAGGATCTGGAATTGTGCTTGATTGGAATGGGATGGGATGTGTTGGTATTTTTTCCTGTGCATAGAATGACGACTTTCATTTTTTTTTTTTTCAATTTCTTGATTCCTGATAGACCACAGTATTATAATCACGGCTAAATGTTGTATCAAAGAACTGAGGCTGTACACGACATTCTTTTCCAAGAACTAGACTCAATTTTTTACTTTTGAGTTCCAAATTAATTGTCTCAGTTTCTTTTTATGCCATATTTCATTTTCACATCTTATCTGTAGTTTTTTGCGCTGCGCTGCTCATCTTAGGGAAATGCAGTTTTGTCGGTATTTTGCGTTGCTCATCTTACGTTGGAACAAAGTGATTCCATTACGTTGCAAACAGGGGAACTGCAAATCATCCATGAGAGATAACATAACATTTAACAACAACCAAAACCCAAACCCTCCCTTCTGTAAACTTAAAGGGACTTGTTTCAGACGCAGTTGATCCAGAGCAGCCTCCCTCCACCCCTAACACTGCTCTCCTAATCCTTCCCTTCACTTCAACGCTATCAGTGCGGCAGTCATAATCTTCTGAATAATCAATTGCCCAATTCTCTCACCCTCAAATTAACATTCCATACCACTATGTTTCAACAATGTCACCGTCCCAAATTACTCCTTCCGTCTCACAATAATTGTCGTTTTAGAAAAATTGTGTTTTTTATATTACATGTTGTTTTGTATTACCAATGCAACATTTAATAAATTTTTCCAAAATTATCCTTATTAATTTTACATTTCCGATACAAATTTAATTTAGTTGTTCTTATTATGTGCTCAAGTCTAAGAGTGTAATAGTCAATTGAACACAAACTTAAGACATAATAAATGTATTCTTAATCCGTATGTAAAACCTTAAAACATCTGTTGTGGAACGGAGGGAGTCACATTCTTTTGCTTCCGTTATTTTATTACATCTAACAAAAATACAATAGAATATCTCTTCTAATTAACTGAAAAATAACTTATTTAAAAAATTTATTTATAAAAAAATATTTCTCTTTAAGAAAACAATATTTTTTTTCATTTGCTTGCATAATATATAAAATTATAGTATATCTTTCAATTTTTTTTCAAATAGTTTTCGGAGTTTTTAAACGTTTAAAAATATTATTTTAAATATAAATTCAAAAATATATTTTTATGCATAAATATTTTCTCTAAAAATTTATTTTTGTTGAGGGAAAATTTAACTACTATATAGGTTTGTGCTTACATATTGTGAAAAAACAACACACAAGTTTACTTAATTGTTGTTATAACAATTGTAACATTTCATATTTAAAAAATAACCATTTTTTAAATTGACCTACATAAAAGACGTGCACCTTAATTTGTGCTCCCTCAAATATCTCTCAAATTCAAATTCCTAAATATCAGCAAATCTTAATAACAGAATCATTTTTTGAAAATAACGATACATTCAAATCAAACATTCAATTGCAGAAATCAAACATTCACGATTATTTTAATTTTTTGCCAAATCTTAATTACAGAAAATCTCTATTGAAAATAAACACACATTCAACACAACCTTCAATTGCAGAGATAAAAAACAAATTTAAATATTACTTTATTTTTGAAATCAAGAAAAATCGATATAGAATCATGTTCGGAGAAATCAAACATTGTGCTTCAATATAGGTATGAAATCAAATGGAATCATGCTTATTGATTATAGTTTTAAATCAATTTTTTTATCAAAATTTCATAATCAAACGATTTTTTTGAATTTTTCACAACGAGATGAAATCTTACAGTTTTTATTTTCCAAAGTTCACAAAGGTTCACATTATCAAAGTTCACATAATATATACATATATTTAAACACACGCACAAAGATTCACAGAGGTTCACATGCACAAGTTCACAACAAAATTCTCAATAACTTTTCACACGTTTTAAGGTTCACATAGGTTCACATGCACAAGTTCACATATAAGTTTCCAAACATTTCAACATATTTACTGAGGTTCACAGAAGTTCACATGTTTAAATTTACAAAAACAAAATTCTCAATTTGAACGCTCATTCTAAGGTTCACAGAGGTTCACATGCATAAATTCACAAATAATTTCACACACGATCTGAGGTTCATAACTTCACAAAATCTATACTGAAACACTTCACACACTTTCTCAGGTTCACATGTTCAAGTTTACAAAAAGAAAAATTTTCAATTTAAGCACTCCTTTTAAGGTTCATAGAAGTTCACATGTACAAGTTTACAAGTAAATTCACACACTTTCTGAGGTTCACTTAAATTTACATTCACAAGTTTACAAAATGTGTGCTCAATTACATCACACTCGTTCTGAGATTCAAAGAGGTTCACATGCTCATGTTTATAAAAAAACTCATTTTAAACACTCGTATTAAAATTCACAGAAGTTCACATTATGAAGGTTCACAAAGTCCATAACCATTTTAAGCACATGTTCTAAAGTTCACAGAAATTCACATAATTAAATTCTGAAAAATATATAACCAACTTAAGTACAATTTCTAAGGTTCACATAAGTTCACATAACTATGTTCGTTACTAAATGTTTAAAAAAGTATAAAACAAATTTAAGCAATACTTGCATTACCCCAAAGATCACAGAGATTCACAAGAAAAGATTCAAAACAATGCGTCTAATAATTCAAATTTATACAGGTTCACAGAATTTAAAAACAAAATTCAACTGACAGTTCCATTAATCAAAATAAGTTTCAAAAACAGAAACTGTTGTCAAAATTTATATCATCCATTTGTATTCTAATCAATAGTGTTTAAAAACTTTCATAGAAACAACAAAATCTTAACCCTAAAACATATTTCTAATCTGTGTCGCTCTCATAATTATGATCTTGCTTCATCAATTCATGCATCAACTATGACTGCCCTTGAATAGCACGAAAGTCCAAAATGTGCGCAAACACATGTTTCTTCAAAGATTCCAAGCATGTTACTGGCAAAACATTTTTAAACAGAGATGTCAAATCTGTATGATGGAAGAATGAGACTTTCCCGCTGAAATGTTCATCGATAGGGACAATAAAATCAATACCCTATAACATAAACACAAAGTATCATCAGTTTAAAACTATATTTTCATTTTCAAAAGTTCACATAACCATATGAAATCAAAAACTCGGCTAATTAAAACAGACAGTCACTACATACAAACATGTTTTAAGGTTTACAAAAGTTCACATGATTACTTAAAAAACGTCAATAAAAACAATAGCATGTAACCAATTCAAACAACACATGCATTAACTCAAGTTCACAATAGTTCACATGGTGAATATTCACTAAGTTCAAAACCAATTTAAGCACATATTATAAGGTTCATAGTGATTCACATGATTAAACTTGCAAAATATATGACCAATTTAAACACTTTCTAAAGTTCACAGAGGTTCACATGACTATATTCGATACTAAATGTTTTTAAAGTCTAAAACAAATTCAATCAATGCATGCATTACAACCGAAATTCATAGACGTTCATATTAGAAAATTCAAAAACAATACGTAAACTAAATCAAGCAAAGACGTTTATTAAGTTCTCATATTTTCACATTATAAGATTCAAGCAACACATGCATTAACTCAAGATCACATTAGTTCACATTGAAAGATTCGTTAAGTCAATAACCAATTTAAGCATATATTATAAGCTTCATAGTAGTTCACATAACATTGTATAAAAATGGCGGTTCACAAACGTTCGAATTTAAATTGAAAACACCTTACCTCAGGAGCATCCAACCCTCCACCCATAACTGCACCGGTACATTTTTTCGATTTCTTTGACCTTTTTTTCGTTTGGTGGCGTCGACAGCACCTTCTGCAGTCTTATTATTGTCTTTCTTTTCTTATCTTTTCTTCACAACTTGTTTAGTAGACTCATTCGTCATTCTAACAGTACAATCTGAAAGAAAAGGCCTATCAAATTTACACCCATATTAAAATACTAACGAAAGCTTCAAATCACAAAAAAACGCTGACCACAAAAACCCTTTCCGATCGACTGAAGCCCATCTACCACAACAAACAAAATCATCACTGTCGACGCATGCATATAGAAGACAAAACTCATGGACAAGACGCGAAAAAAAAAAGAAATAAACCCCCAAAATGGGCCGTCATTAACAAAACAAAATGGATTATAAACAGAAAAAAAAAACGAATGCTTTACCTAGAATATTGATTTCAAAGAATTGGTTCTGTAAAATTCAAATTTCTTATGAGAAGCTTCTCAAAAACATCTTCCAAAACTTCTAATTTTCAAAGAAATAGAGAAAACACTGCACGTTAGAAAGAATGGATGAAGAAACAGGCGTAGATAGATGGCTACAATGAAGACGGAGAGTTTTTTTGGGGGTTGAAAGAAGCACATCTTTTGGTTTTCTTTGAGTTTCAAATATGAAGATTTTTAATTGAACGTGATTATAGGAGTGTAGGAGTGCAATCATTCTATAACTAACTGATATTGACTAAAAATACACTATCAAAACTTAAAGTTATTATTACTATAATATAAATCTTAAAAATGGTTAAATTTATAATTAAACAAATTCGTCTATTATTTTTATAATTTGAAAATCCAATGGAAGTAATTTCCACTTTTGTTGAAGGGTTAGTTGTAGCGCTAAGTTAAGTGTTGTATACTCGGACTTGGAACTTCCAACAAGTTTTGTATGATAACGTTTGTTCATTTGAAGAAAGATGCTTTGGTAAATCTAACTGGACCAAAAATAAAATGTTATGTTCTTCTTTCAAGGCATTTATCAAAATGCCGTGATCATATAAAATCATGAATCAAACAGTGCATTTTTTTGTCGAAAAATGGGCACAATGGGAATTCAAATTCCAAAGAACCCGATTAGAGAGTGAATGCCTATCAAGGAATCCACCAGACACCGAAGTGTCCAGCAGGGCCCGCAAGAAGGTCAACTTATGAGCGGCCTTGCTTCGCAATACCATCATGAATGAAAAGAGATCTTCCAGACGTGTAACCACCAAATAGGCACCGAGAATTTTACTCCCACTAAGCAGGGACAGAATTCAAACTCATACTAACACGATCCCCACTTGCTAGCTGTGCTAACCCAACTTGGTAAACCGTGCATTCTAATAATACTAAACAAAACTGCGGCAGAATCCACTTATGCAACATGGACAAAATAGATTAATGTGTATTCATTGCTGCAGATTAATGTGTATTCATTGCTGCTATCACTGAATTCTTCTGATGATTTGATCCACTAAAATGATACGAAAAAAATAGTTGGCTCAACTCACCAGAGCCTCTAGATCACTTACCACCATAATATCCAGGATAATGAACTGTAGAGGAACATAGGAGGATTGGATCAAAAGTAAAATCCCTGTATAGCTCTTTCACAATGCAACAAAACGAATCATGTGAAAGAAAGGTAGGTAGATTTCCAATGTCCCCGAGTTCAATATGTACAACATGAGCGTAATGGGGAAAGGTGAGAGAAAATTACAGGTCACAAAAATTAGACAAGTGAAACTGAGAACTACCTAACCACAAATCTAATGGAGCAGTTAGTGTATACACCAGTAGAGACATTGTTTGTATTCACAAAATTTCTGAAGCCTTTTTTCTTTTCTGCCCAGAACAATGATCGCTACCAACTTAATCTGAAAAGTATAATAATAATAATACATCCACTAACCTCTACCAAAAGAAGATAAAATGCCCCCACCGCAAGCAAGGAAACTGAGCAAAAGGTGGGAAATTTCGAGGGATATAGAAAGACGAGACACTGTACACCTCTATATCTGTCTCCACCTTTCCAGATCTCTCCACCAGTGATAATATACATGGTTTCCCCACGGTAACAAATGACAACTGCCCCGTAGACATCAATTTGTTAACTTTCTACCAAAACCTGCTAATACGATCACTCTCTTGCGTTCTGCAATGCCCTGGTGGACCGTCTAGCATCATCTGCATGAAATCCAAGCCATAATTAGATCGTTTCTCCGGTGAACCGACAATTAATTTACTAAAATACACGATCACACGTACTGGTCAAACAGTGTATAATTACAAAAACTTGATAACATTTCCAAAATGACGCTGTGAAACCTCCCTACTAAGCAAAGACGATCTTGAACAAAATGTTCCTGTTCTTTTGCCACTACGCACAAATATTCATCCTAAAAAATAAAGACAATTATAACTACACGGGTGTACACAGACGTTTATTTTTGTTTATATTCCATAGGGCATATATTTAATTGAAAAACATAATACAGATTCATGAGATTTGGACAGCCAAGTAGGAATGTAAACTTATTAGGAGCATGCTTAGTATTACTGTTTAGAAAAAGTACAACAGTTTTAGACTATCAAAAACAGTTTTAAGTGTTCGATAATAATAAAAAACAGCTTTTACCAAAAGCACTTTTGGTGAAAAACCGCTTTTTAGAAAACTACCATTTGATGCTTTCTCAAAAAGTATTTTTTGCATTTAAAATAATTTCTACTCTCAACAAAATAATTTTTTTCAATTCTAATTTAATTTTTATAAAATCTAATATATTTTAATATATCATTTTATGATAAATTTTTTTAATTTAAAATATTAATTATTATTTTTAAAATAAAACAAGTATCATATAAAAAAATTTAAAAAATTAATTTTAATATTTTCTTTCTAATGTATATTTTTACCATTTAAATAATCTAAAAGAATATTTTTATCATAATGCAATTTAAATATTTTTATAGTTAACAGTAATTTTTCCATAATATGTTACCAAATTTATCAGCAATTTTAGTAACAGTATTCTTTCCAAAGCAAAACCAAATAGACCCTAAGAGTTCTCAAGTCAGATCAAACATTACCTGTACACTATCGGCAAAATGATGTACAAACCCGATCATAGCAGCCCCGAATACTCTTGAATTGTTCAATCCACACAATTGCTTCAATCTGTCTTAGAATTGGTGGGCCTGATATAAGTACTGCCTTGAGCTGTTTGAAGATGTGCTTGCTGCTGAGATTGCTGTTGCAGGGGAAGGCGTGAAGATCGATCTTGTTCTTGTAATTGCTGTTCTTGAGGCTTAAACTGCTGTTGAGAAGCTTGCGAAATTTTGGATGGATGTGGCTGTTGCTTCCATTGTGATCCAGAATAATGGCTATGTTGAGCCAAACCACCAGATACCTGCCTTGGGCCTAAACCTTGGCTGCCAGGCAATGCAGATTCGCTCCCAGTTGAAGTCACTTGCACAACTGGATTAGCCAAGCCAGAGTCATACAGAGATTCTGATTGCTTCCATTGTGAATTAACAGCAGAAGGAACAGATGGTACAGCACTAACTGATTCACTGCAAGCCTGTGGCATTGCTGCTGTTGTGCTTGAAGCTAAATGAGGAACATTGTTCACAGGCTGCTGATCAGTGACACCCTGATCATTCTGAGACTTGGCAGGCAGATCAGAGGATAATTGGCGATTCAATTGTGAAATTCTCTGGACTGTCGGCTGGGATTGACTAACCTGCTTCTGGTGTGATTGTGACTGAGGATGCTGTTGGTTGGACACCATAGTTGGTGATGTAATAGTTTGATGAGTAGCTCCTAATCCATGACCAGACGATACCGGATGAGCCTGCCCTTGAGAAGTACTATCAGAATGTGAAGTTATCTGCTGCAGTTGTTTTGATGGAGGGTTTGAACCAGATAACACCTTTGGCTGTTGTTGAGAGTGATTTGCTGATTGAGGAACCAATGGTTTAGATGGTTGCATTGAACTTAAGCCAGTCCCAGAATATAAGCTTTGACCTTGCACCAAATTCATGATCTGTTCCCCTTTTTCAGCACTTTGGTTCCCTGAAGGCACAGAAAGGCCATTTAACTGAGAAGGATCCATGGGGAGGTTCTGATGTATTGCCATATTGCCTCGACCCATTCCCTTCATAACTTTAGCCTGCTGGGTTGACTGAGTATGCTGTCGTTGTTGAGGATGGTGCCTTCCAGATTGTTGAAACTGCTGCTGCTGCTGCTGTTGCTGCTGTGGTTGCCTCTGACGCTGCTTCCCAATCTGGTTATTCAACCCTATGGCAGAGGTTTGGGGGTTCCTATTGAGCCCATGTGGTAAATTATGTTTTTGCTGTTGCTGCATTGATATGGGGGTCAAAGGTGAAGATGGAGTTAAAGGAGGCATTGGCGATGTCTGTGATGACGTCGGTTGAATTTGTGCGCTGTTTTGAACAGATGATGAGGAGGGAAGTTGGGACTGGGGTTGCACAAGTGGCATCAGAGCACTTGATGCAGCTAGCTGCTGCTGCAGAAGCCGCTGCTGCATTTGCCTTTCTTTAGCAAGGCGCATTGCATAAGCCTGCTGCGGACCTGTAACTTGGTTGGGCCCTTGAAGATGAGGATGATGAGGATTGTTTAGCCCATGGGACTGTTGTGCAGACATCTGATGTTGCTGTGGATGACCTGGATATCCCTGAACAGGTGGGGAAGTTGTCTGGTTCGCAAAACCCGAACTCAACCCATTGAAACCAGGAATTCCTGGACTGTTCCCCTGTGACACCTGCATCTTCATCTCTGGAACCGTCATTTGTCTTTGATGCTCTGGGTTATGACCAGGCTAAATTGGAAAATAAAAAGAAAACAACAAATCAGCAGTTATTAAGACAGCATATTTTACAAACTAACAGTGAAGTATTCGGCTATAACAGAGCCCTTCTACTTCTACATCCAAATTAAATTTTAAAACCGACAAAAAGAGAACAAAAGATTATTAACAGAAAATGAAAACCACGGTTGTGCAGGGACATGTACACAAAAGTATGGACTGGAGTTTAACAAGACTAAACGGAATGGAGGAAACGGGTGATTGAGCTTGAAAGAAAAACTAATGCTTGTTGTTCCCGTTAGCAATCTTAAGACAAGTGCCAAAAGCAGTCACATACATGGATAAATGCATACATTGAGTATGACAGTATGCAATTATAATGCACACATTGAAATATCGTCATCTTAAATAAAAAAGGAAAAAGAAACTAACCCTCATCATAGGCAACCCCTCACGTGGCCTCATCAATGAATTTCCTAGAGCAGAACCAGTTCCAGAGTGCATATTTACTGGGCTTGGCATACCAACCATACTAGATGAAAGCATTGTTCCCGAATTTAGCATTGGTGATGAGGTCATTCCCGCTGGTCTTGAAAGCGGCAAATTTCTGTTCACGCCAGGTATCATGCCCATCCCACTTCCACCAGGTAGCATACGACGATCAGATCCAGTAAGAGCACTAGAAACTGATAAGTTAGATTGCTGCATATTTCTTCCAGATAACATTTGGTTATAATGTTGGATTCTCTGTTGCTCATCTACTGGTAGAGATGCTCTTGGTACATTATATCTACCATCTCTGAAAACACATATGTCCAGTATAAAAGATCATCGATGAGAGGAATAGAAGCTGAAAGATGCTCAAAAATGACTAATGACATGTCACCTGATAGGAGCAGTAAGAGGGCCAGATGGTGATGCAGAGTTATTACCAAGAACCGTCCCTGAAGATGCTAGTGAAGAGTTCGCTCCAGCAGAAGGAAGCACAGATGCAACAGCACCTTGATTGGGAATTGGCAAACCACCAGCATGAGAACCTTGATAACCAAGGGGCAGAACATCTGGGCTTGAGGCACTTGCATCACAGAGATCAAGCGGCCTTCATCCAAATAATAAAGACAAGAAATAACTTAGCAATTATAAAATGAAGTACTAATAATTCCAAGAAATCCAAACTGGCATAACAACGCTAGATGAAGCTGGGAAATATCAAAATCCTTCTACTGCAATATAGCAACATATGCAATTAAGTGTGAAGACTTACGTCAGCAAACCACCATTTAAATTATTCGGGCAAACTTGGGAGAGAGCAATAACATGAGAATTGTGCACTGCTGCTAATTGCCTAGCATCCTGGTTATCATTCTTCATGGTTTACCCAAACAGAGAAAACATTATCAGAATTTAGGAAAAGGTTTCATTGTATAAATGAACAGAACATGAAAATGGAAGCAAGCAAAAGAAATGGGTGCTTTGATGCTGCCAGTTTTGTTTCCTTTTTTTCTACTGGTATGTTTCATTCAATTTATGCTCGCCCACAAACAAGTTATGGTAGAAGTCAGTTACTAATCCCTGTAATTAAATAAATGGGTAATGGACAAACTTTTTGAATGTTCCGTTAGTAAATATAGTTGCATCAAAATCCAATAAAAAGCAGCCAATCTAGATAATTAATATAAGAAAATTATAAACAACAAGAAACAAATAATGTAGTCGCTAAGAGATATCAACACCATATGATTGACTCATACAAAAAGGTGCATGCCACTTTGAACTTGAAACAAACCTGATTCCTTCTGTAAAGCTGCTTTTTCCCAATCAGAATAATTTTTTCAAAATGGGATTTTAAGGTTTCTTCTAGCATAGGTCCCTGCAAACGTTGAAACAACTGCCTGGCACTTCCCTGAAAAAATAAAGAAACAGGATGCAACAAAAGCAGCAGAAATTAGCACACTAGTAATGAATGTTTAACCAAACAACTAATAGGATTTATGAAACAGGGAGAATTTTCATGGGATAGAATCTTCTTACCTTAGGAATCCCAGGTAGAGTAGATGGATAAGAATGAGAAGATCCTGAATCATCAGCACTATCAGCACCATCACCAGCACCCTTATCCATTAAAACCTTGTGGCGGTCTTTGCATTCTTGTGGTTTACGAAATATACACTGGTATGTAAACTCCCAAAATGAGAATAATAAAGAAGAAAATACATTCCAGCATATTAAATCCATAACAAATGGGAGGGAAGCAACTACTATGTGAAATCCAAACCAACCATAGAAATAATGTCAAATACCACATTTACAAAGAAAATAAGGTAATTTTGGTGGATTTCCAATAATTGATCACCTTAAATTGAAGGATACTGTTGATGGCATCACTAACAAGTTCCCAGTTACGACCCATATCGTGCACAAGAACCACAAGAGCCTGAGTTACGGAAAGAAAAAAATCCAGTTAAGTTCAATAGAATTTTCACAATCAAAGAGATAATAAATAAAGAAGCTTAAAGGAATAGAAACCTGGTCTTCAAAAAGTGACCATGGACTTCCTGATCCTGGTTGCACAGCAGACACCTGCAAGAAGATTAAGCATTCAATCTGAGGAAGGAATATAAATATTCCAAACAGAAACAGTGAAAAATACGTGTCAATCACATTTGTAGAAAATACCTTCAAAGATTTATTTTTTCTTCCCTTCTGACCATTGATTATTTTCATAAATCTGTTAGTGTTGGACATATTACTCATTTGGGAAGTAGCTGGGGAAGGAATGGACCCACTCAAGTTGTCAAAACTGTCATCCAATGATTGCTTCACTATCTTTGGCTTCTTAGCAGCATGTTGTGCATACAAACCTTAAAGAAAGATGATCACATTAAACTATCGAAAGAAGTACCACTTACATGTACAATAACAACTAAAGCAATGCGGCATTAAAGAGGCTTTACCACTAGTTCCATTTGAATCAAAATGGTGACTTTCGATCCTCTTTCTCGAATTATCTCTCTGCATCATTCAAAAAGAAATGTTAACTTGTTGGCAAGAAAACTTAAAGAATGTAAATCAAGGTTAAAAAGGAGATCATTATTGACAAAGAAACAATCACAGAGGCTTATATGACATAAAATATAGTAATGAGTTCCATTCAGATGCTACATGTAGGAATATATTGGAAAATGTTTTACCTTCCTCTAAATCTCTGAGGCAATTAGGTAAAAAATATGCATGGATGAATTAAATGTAATATTCAACTAGTTCATAAACTAATAAGTACATAACCCATCTTAAAAGCAGACATCTTAGCCTTTCAATGAATACTCATGTTCTGAAATCTCCAGGACTGCAGTTTACACCTTTAAGAACAATATATTTAGGGATTATTATACACACAGTTTGCAACCTATCCTCCAAGAAAGAATCAACAAATGCATCTTGTAAAAAGGGAAACACATGCTTCTACTGTTCTTCATTTCCAAATAAAAAATGTCATATCAATACATAGCCCATCAAGATGTAAATTAACACCTGCTCAATATTAACAACAGAATCAAGTTGCCAAGCCGGATCATACGAAGAACTCTGCAACCAAAAAACACAAAAACCCTTAAATAGCAACATTGGATAAAGAAAAAGACAACACAAGTAAAACAGTGTATTATAACAGGGATGAGAAAGACAATAAATCAACTGAGTAATAATATGTTCGCACCATATGCTTTGCTTTCTTTTTCTTCTTTGGTTTTGTTGATGTCTCTGCACAATCATATCGCAATTGCCTTTCAAAATCAGCAACTGACTCAACCTCCATGCTTTTCTGGACCTGCAAACCACCATGCAAAGTACTCTGATCATCCTGAAAAGAACTAGTATCTCCACTTGAAGCATCATTCTTTATGGGAGCTGGTAGCGCCACAGGAGTCCCAGCACCACCAAATGGACTTATAACCCTCTGCCTACCAACAGCTGCAGTACGCATACGCTTTGTCGGAATTGAACCAACCTGAAGATTATTGCCAGACCTTTTACCCATCGAAGTATGTTGTTGGGACACAACAGCAGGTTGTCCATAAGGCAAATCTGCTTCATATAATCTTGCTGAGTATGATTTCATGAACACTTTCCTTTTCTTCTGGTCATGCTTTGTTGACTTTTTTCCTTCATATACTCCAGGCAAATAATACGTGCTTGTTTCTCCTTCCTCCTCATCAAAAATATTTTCATGGTATCCAATCTCTGAAATTAAACAAAGAACTTATAAGAACCATCATTGTTAACTTAACAAAAATCACGAAAATAAAGAAGATCTAAAGTCACCTGCAGCAGCATCATACATGGATGTGTCGACTTCCTCTTGAATGCTACTGCCAGTTTTCTGGAGGATCATCCAGGAAAAAATTAAAAACATTAATGAGACCGTGAAACCAGCTTTAGTTAGTATTTACCAACAAATTCAATATTAACCATTTCCGATCCCTTTTAAATGAGATGACATTTATCATCCACATGGCAGATAGGAATTGCAACTGTTAAACATTTGTTTAACACAGCAAAATAACTCTTCAATCAAAGAACGAAAAGCAAACATTCTTAGCACTGATGTCAATTCTATGGATTTGTATTACCATACCAAACATACTGCGAATTTAAAATCAGCACGAACAGAATCTATAAGATATATTCACCTCACAATGAGCCAAATGAGATTCAATTGATACCCTGTACGTTTCCATGGCACCCGAAGGAACTGCATAGAACAGGCTCTCCTGTGTAGCCACAATTACCATCATGAGAAAAAAAAATACAAAACTTTGAAGTTCAAAGGAAAGTAGCAATAATATGCCAACCCAAAAGACCAAGAGATATTATCATACTACCAGTTAAGTTGAATGCCAGAAATGTAAATAAATGAATAAATATAATGCACTTGGAAATAACTCCTACTTCTGTAAGGTTATCATCCCACGAAGTATCCACAATGCCCAAATCAGTTATTCTGTCTGGAGTAGCCGGTGCTTCTGCTTGAACTGGAGAAACTTGGGAGCTATTAGATTTCAAAAATCTTACAGCATAGCCTTGAAGAACAACTCCAAAACTTTTCCCAGGGTTTTGAGACTCTAATTTATTGCAAGTCTCCTGTTCATGACACAAAATATTAATTGGCTGAACCCAACTAAGCTAAGTTCAAATCTTCTTTTTGTTACTTATCACAATTAATATAAGATTATAATTGCACATTTATCACATTTTTCAAAATGCAAACAAAAAATGCTTCAAATATGATGCCACAACTGAAATCAAACAAGCAGACTTCCACGCATTGACTGATATTCCCTTAAAATAAAACAAAAGGCTGTAGAATGAAATAAGTATTCTGTCATGGCATATTAAAGAACAACATGGACAGACACAAACTACAAAGTGGGAAAAAAAAGATTAAAGGACAATGAACAGCTGTTATAAAAAAAAAAAAAGTACACGGCAAAGTAAGCAGCACCTTATCATATTCTCCAAACTTGTACTTCGAAAATTCACTGCAATCAAGCCTTCTTGAATCATGATTGCAGTCTTTCACACTACTACTTTGGTCTTCACAGTTTAGAAGAACCTCTGCTGAATTCCAAAACTGCATTACAGCTTTTGCTAAAGTATAAGCAACTCTTTTAATTTTTCTAACTTGATTCTGCTCTTCAACTCTCAAACGACTAGTTAGAGCAGCTCGATGACAAATTTGAGCAGCAGCAGTCATCTTCCACAGACGCTCCTATGTGAATAAAGTAAATAAATAACAAAATGCCAAAAGAAATATGAATCCATTAGAACCTACTTTTGAAGATTTTCAAGGTTATATAATAATTTATGGAATGGTAAAAATAAAGTAATGCACAACAACATTTAGTCACGAACCTGAGAGAAATCATAGGCTAACCATGCCATTTCTTCCAAGACAAAATCCCAATGGGTTTTACGACGAGACTCTTGCTGTATAGTACCAACAGATAATTCAGCAATCCTCTTTCGCTTAGCCTGTTTTCAGAAACGTTTTAAGAGTTTCAGGGATTGGGCAAACATTACTGTCTTCATTTGGTTTCAAGTTAAATTGGGATTAGAAATCATAAACAACCTCTATAATCCGTGCCTCTTCCAAAATAGAATCCTCATGAGCCTTATCGACCACTTTCAAGGGGCTACCAGGGCACAACTGAGAGTCTGATGGGCCAAAGTGTTTATCTGACAAAATCTTAACAGGAATTTTTTCTTCAACGGATTTATCACCTGAGGCTTGAGGTCCACCGTGAAAATTGTTTTCCCCATTCAAACCAGAGATCCCATCAATGGAATTCCCCACTTTTTTATCGACCTCAGGAGTGACATCATTGTTTTGTTTTGTTTCTTCAATATTAGGACATTTAACCTCATCTGTTTTTAACACAGAACCATTACTGGAGGGATTTTGGTCCATCAAATTACGATCATCACTTACAAAAGTACAGCTTTCACCAGCCATGGTCTCACCTTTTTGGTCTTCTTTTTCAGTACACACCATAGTATTCCTTTCTTCACATTGTGGCGTTGATTCAGTAAGAATTACATCAGTAGCCTCATTAATCTGAGTAACACATAATCCTGAGTCATTATTTGGATCTAATCTTGGTCTATTTTGAGTGCATGACAACTCGGAATCTAAAACCATTGTTCTGGTGGTTACAATGTCATTCTGACCTTCATTTTCATCTACATTTGAGTCGCTGAACCCATTCAGCTGAACAGAACAAGTCTTGTTGTCAAATTCCTTTGTAACTGAATTAGGTGCAGCTTCAGGACCAGCTGAAACAACCTGTTCTCTCCCTGCAGCATGATCACAAGCCTCAGAACCAATGTCCATACGGATTTTCTGAGAGTCACCTTCCAAAGGCTGGTCAGATTGGCTATCCAGAAAAATTTTCCCTTCAGTAAACCCTTCCAACCTATCTTCAGACGGGCCATCTTTAGGCAGGTTCTCTTTTGCTTCCGTTGCTTGCAAATCATCAGACTCCATATTTGACCGGGTAGTGGAGCTCTCGATTCGAGGAAGTACGTCACCGTTCAAAGTTGACTTTGCAATAGAAGCTGAAGGAGCGCCGTTCTCCTTCTGACTTTTCGTTTCAGATACTAACGCCCTCACATCTCTTGACCCCCCTCTAACAGGTAAAGATGACCCATGGCCAACAGAACTCTGAACCACGTCAGTTGAACTAGACCGAGCAGTGTCTCGATTTGGTCTGGACCTATTCCTGCGAGCATACGAATGGAAAATAGCAGAATCTTCTGATTCTTTTGGATTTTGAGTACCATCCATCTCGGAAGACTGCTCTGATGGAACAATTTTATTTCTCCTGGTCGAATGTTTGACTTTCCTTTCACCTTCAAGTGACTCATTTTCACCATGAAAATTATCGGCACTATTAGGTTCACAAATTGTAGGTACCCCAGGTCTGCCACTACTTTCCACAGAATCTCCATGTGGCGAAGCAGTAAATGCAAAACTACCTTTCGCTTCACTGTGATCACAGGAAGGAGAATAGAGCAGTAGTCAAGTCACCTAATAAAAAACAATGCTAGTTTACAAACGAGTGAAAATGAAAAAGAGAAATATACCTAGTGACAAAATGTTCTGCTTGATGATCAGTCAGTGAAGTAGACTGGACACTGACTGAAGCTGCATTGCCAAACTTGAAGTCCAAAGGATTGCCACCCTGAACCACATGAAAAAATTTGGTAACGATAATAAAGGCAAAACAGGATGAGGAGGCCTAAGTTCACATACCTTCTCAAGAAATTCTAATTCTCTTCTTCTTTCTTCGCGTACATCATACTCTTGCCTGATTAAAAAGAGCAAATTTGATACACGAAATAATCTCACTGGAGATATATTGTAGTTCAAAATGAATTGATTACCAGAACTACCTGAGTTCAGCTTGAGCCTTCTCAATTGCTGCTCGGTGCGGAGAGGTTTTGATACCAATACCAACTCCACCGTCAATAACCCCTCCCATGGAATCCACCTCAGCATTTACTAAGAGACCAGAACCAGAACCACATCCATGCATTCCTAACTTACCATCTATGAGCTTGTCATCCCCATGGATTGAGAAAACTGTGAATTCCAAAAGGATAAATTAGTGCAAAGAATTTAGGTTAAAAAAATAAATAAAGCTGTAAATGCAGCTATGTAAAGACAGAAAATAAATCCACGGAACACAAAATGTTTCAACAGACCTAACCAATAGCCCCATCAGTCACCACAAGTCCATAACATAATTTCCGCACAATATCAAACGACGTTTGAATCAAAAAGAATTTGACTTGGCAATGCAACACAATACTTTTGTTGCTTAAGTAATAAGAATTTAGTAACATTTCAAAACTTGGAAGGGGCATAAAATCATGTGTGAAGACAGATATTGATTGCTTTAACTAAAACTCTTTAAGAAGCTAATACAGCCAAGCTTATCTAGTTCTAATTTCTCACACAATTGCCATTAATTTGCTACTCAACATATAGAATGGAGTTCACATAACTACCCTATTTATCAAACACAACAAGAAACTTAAACAAGAAGTAATTCACAAAGCAACCAACAAGATTCTTAGAACTAAGAAGCGACTTCGAGTTCACATTATCTAACTTTCAAAGGGAAACAAATTATCCAGATCAAAAAAAATGTGGAGTTCGAACAATAGATGAATCAACATCCAGCAACAAATGTACTTCATGCCACCAAAATGAACAAACATGAGCAACAATTCATGTTCCCGAAATTCTCACACAAAACGAATTCAAATACTTCAAATAATCGCTAAACATAACGACACATAACAAAACAAGCTAAAAACATTCAAATTATGCTTTCTAAACAACCACAGAAACAACAACACACGAGTAAACCCCACACTGAATCAAAATGCGTAACGAAACGGTAACAAAAACAAAGAAACAACCGTTGCCCCAAATTACCAAACCCTAATTTGGGCACAATTTCGAAAAATTCAAATCATTTAAATTCCCTCGCACAAAAATATCCCAACTCTAGGGTTTCGAAATAATCACCTGAAATTCTACAAGTAAACAAAACAAGGGCAATAATAGGGAGAGGGCGAGTAATAGAAGAGCTATTTAAACATTTTTCTCTCTCCTAGGGTTTTGAAAAATAAAATAGAATTGTAATAATTAGTGTTGAAGTGTGGGAACAGGAAAAAGAATGAAAACGACGACGTTAAGGAAAGATTAAAAGGGAGAAATGGAAGAGAAGAGTGAAATGTGAGGCATGAGAGCGCGGGATTGGTGTATGTGAGGAAGAGAGAGTAGTTTTGTGTTCAATTCAGTTTTTTTTTTTAATGTCGCTGGCTCTGTGTTCTTTTTTTTGGTCCGAGCTTTTTTTTTTGGGGTTCTGTCACGTTGTTCAAGGTTAGCTTCGCCTTCGAAGAGGGGGAGCTGTGCGAGATAGTTCTGTGTCGCGTGTTAGTGGGCTTGAATTATACATCGAAGAAGAGGTAATTACCCCAGTGGACTTTTTTAAGTTTGATTTTTGAGTTTTGTCACTGAATGTTTGGTTATTGAGGTTTTGTGTATATTTTAAATTATTATTGTTATTATGTTATTTTACTGTTAACATATTACACTTTTA
>CANYCX010322157.1:0-16855 GCA_948193385.1 Breynia disticha f. nivosa
TGTGTATAATGACATCATTTTCTCCAAGAAAACGGAAACCATTAGTGTAACCATTTAATGTGTTAATGTGTGGGTATTTATAGACTCATGTGGTATACTTAGTCTTTGTTAAGATTTTTTAATTTTATTCTAAGTTAAATAGCTTAAAGATGTGCTGTAATTACATTACAACTCTTAAGGATAAATCAAATATTATTCTCCCATCTTTAAGACCAAGTAAACGTGCATGACATGTCAAGTTAGGATAAACCACTCATATTTATACAACCTTGTCTAAATTAAGACTTACATTATCCATTGGGATAATGTGTTGTCTTAAAATGCCATATTGATTTTTCCTATGTATTTAATTCTCAATTAAATTATAGAAAAATTCGACAAGATATATAAATAATATTTTTTGACTCCATATCTGAGTAAGAAATTGTTCTAAATTCTCTTGCCTTGTTCACCTTGAATGGGTGAATGTGTTCTTTAACTTGTTTGTGAAGGTTGGGAGTATATTCTAATGGAAGAATGTCACCACGAACCTGAGTGTAAGGTAGAACGAAGACATCCCGTAGGGTGACTGATATGAATCTTTTAAGGAGTTGGTATTGATTATAGCTACGATTCCAAAAGGTGACTAGCACTATTATGAGGTTGAAATCTGAAGAGTCTTCTTGGATTGAACCTTCAATAATCTCTACAAGACCACGTTATTCTAGGTGTTCCTTATACCCTTGAAGGATTCGATTCTTGACCCATGCCTATAGTTTGCTGAAAGGAAAGTCGTGCTTTCGGGATGATATACATGCCATTAGAAAATGAATCTGAGGCACTTTTCATGTGAAAACAAAAGGCATTGCTCTCTAGTGGGCCAAAAATAGAAATGCATCTCTGACACCTTGTGAGGAGAAAAGTTGGCAAACAGTCCTAGAGCAAATATAGGTAGACTAGGATTTTCTGGCATAATATGCTGCCAGATTTCTTCATCAATAGGAATCAACCCTTTCCTCTAATAAGAATCAATGCTCTTGAAAATTACAATGGATAAGATTTTATAATCACCATCAATAGAAGAAATATTCATGGTGATCGATTAGAGTTAGTGGAAAGTCGCTGACAAAGAAGTCTAAAAGTTGTCTTTGATCTAATACGTGAAAGGTTAAAAAAATAAGAGAATACGAAAGATTTACAAGGAGTAAATATAGGAGTAAAGAGAGGAAAACAAAACAAAAAAGTAATCTCTCTGTCTATTGACAGTGTCTCTCTCTGTCTATTGACAGTCTCTCTCAGGTTCTCTATCTAGTAGAAGTCAGTCTAGTTGCTTTTGCGTAAATATGGAGAATCCTTTATTTGAGTTAGAAAAGGCAACTGAAAATATATCTCTGTCGGATGAAGAGGAAACCATTTTTGAATACGATATTGAAGATGAAGGGAACACCGAAGGGGGACTTGCAGCTTCAGAGTACTGTATGGTGGGAGAATTTATCACTGAGAGTCGGATCTCGATAGAGATAATGAGTAATACGTTATCAACCCTCTGGAAGCCGGGTAAGGGTGTGTGCATTAACAAAATTGATAACAACAGATTCATTTTCCAATTTTTTTCATGAGTTCGACTTCAAAAGGATCGTTAAGGGTGGGCCTTGGACTTTCAAGAACCACCTCTTGGTATGGACAAAAGTGGAGAAAGGGATGAATATGAGAAGTATGGAAATCACAGCAACGGACTTCTGGGTACAAGTTCATAATGTTCCTGCAGGTTTCTGGTCGGAAAGGGTGTGTAGGGACATTGGGAATTATGTGGGAGGTTTTGTTTTGGCCGATCCCAAAAACTTTGAGGGAGGCCTGAGGAACTTTCTCAGGGCTAGGGCTAAGATCAGTGTGAGGAAGCCCCTGAAGAAAATTATGAAACTAAGAAGAGTAGGGGGAGAGTGGTTCCAGGTTGATTTTCGGTATGAAAAATTGCCTACTTTTTGTTTCATTTGTGGTCTTATTGGGCATGGCAAATTATTCTATCCAAAACAATATGACGATAATACGAGGAGATAAGACATTAGCTTGAGAGCGGCAAGGAAGAACACGATCGGAGTAGGGGCTAACAAATGGCTACGAAATACAAAGGGAGAATATCTTTCCACTGTTGAGCAGAGGCAGAACGATGTGACCGGTGAGGGGGAAAACCATGAAGTGGAGGAAGGAAGCCCAAACGAAGAGATGGAAGTTGGGGAAAGGAATTCAACCAAGATGCATGGGGAAGGGGAACAGTTGGCCAGTGGATAAGGGAGGCTAAAAGTTGTGTAGGGAATAGTGATCACGCAGCATCGGGGATGGGAACCATGCATGCAGGTAACGTGTCAAAATTGAATGGGGTCGAAAGAGAAGATGGGCTTACTATATGTGACCAAAAAAGAAGAAGAACGAATGATCATAATTCAATGGAGGAGGATGGTATGAGTGGGGGAAAGCCCACAAGGCAAAGTAAATTGGAGTCAAAAAACGGATTAAAGGCGGGCTCTAGATCCCAGGCCCGCCCAGCCAAATGAGTACTATTTTTTGGAACTGTCGTGGGCTTGGCAACCCACGATCACTTCAGGTACTGATGGACTTGGTCCATTGTAAGAGGCCAGAAATTTTTTTCCTTTCTAAAACGTTATATAATGATGAGAGAGTCAAGTGGGTGGGATATAAGATGGGCTTTAAAAACTCCTTTTGTGTTGTGAGAAATGGTAGGGGTGGGGGCCTAGCTTTGTTATGGGCTGACAGTGTCAAAGTCGAGATTATTGGATCTTCAGAAAACTATATTGATTCAAATGTTAAGTTGCGGTGTGGTAAAGAGTTCAGACTAAGTGGGTTCTATGGGTTTTCGTCGTGGCAGGAGCGTTCCAAATCGTGGGATGTGATTAGGGATTTGTCAAGACGTTCCCAGGGGCCATGGGTGATTGGTGGTGATTTTAATAACATGTTGTTTAAGCAGGAGAAGTGTGAGGGTCGGGTTTATCCTAGAGATTTCTGGAAGGTTTTAGGGATGCTGTGAGTGAGAGTGGGTTAATGGATTTTGAAACGCAGGGGGGGTTCTTCACCTGGGAAAGGGGGAGGGGCTCAGCAAGGTGGGTAAGGGAGAAACTTGATAGAGTAATGACCAATGTCGAGGGCTGGAATTTACTGGATGGGGATCGCATGCAACTGCTGGAAACGACAAGCTTTGATCATTTTTTGTTATGGTTGTGGCCAGGTGGTGAGAGCGATAGGAGAAAAAGGGGCATGATTTTCAGATTTGAAAATGCCTGGGTTAGGGAAAATTCGTGTGAAAGAGTAATTACAAGAACATGGGATTCAGCTGGGGATGGAGGGACTGAGATTATGAGTAAGTTGGGGAAGTGCAGAGAAGATTTGGAAGGTTGGAGTATGGACATCACGGGTAATTTCAAAAAGAGACTAAGGCGTGTAGGAAGAAGTTGAGTGCTGCATTGAGGAGGGATGAGGGAAGCAGGGGAAACTCTTATGGGGAGGCTAAGAGAGAATATTTTGAGGTCCTACACTAGGAGGAGATATACTGAAAGCAGAGATATACTGGAAGTAGAGATCCAGATGCCAATGGCTGTCTGAGGGAGATAAAAACACTCATTACTTTCACTCGGTTGCATCCAACAGGCGCAAGAGTAACAAAATTGTAGGGCTGAAGGATGACGATGGTGTCTTTTGGGATTGGAATTTGGGTTTGGAAGGGGCTTTGGTGGAGTACTTCGCAAAGCTATTTAGAACTGGGGGTTGCCTGTTAGGAGAGATAATGGATGGGATTTCTGGAAGGCTGTCTGTTGAACAATGTGCATTTCTTGATCAGCCCTTTGTTGAGGGATCGATTCGAGATGCAGTGTTTGGGATGGATCCTTCTAAGGCTCCGGGTATTGATGGATTCAATGCATTATTTTTCCAGAAGTTCTGGCACATTTGTGGTAATGAAATGACGAATTTGTGTTTGGGTTTTATGAACGGGGGCTCGATGCCGGTAGAAATAAATGATACGATTATTTTGCTGATTCCAAAAAAATAGGTATCGAAAGTTATGGGTGATTTGAGGCCCATCTCTTTATGTACGGTTATTTATAAAATGATCTCAAAAGTGCTAGCTAAGAGGATGAAGGTGGTGCTCCCGACTTTGATTTTGGAAAACCAAAGTGCATTCATAAAAGGGAGATCCATTGCAGACAATGTCATGCTGGCATACGAGATTCAACATTTCATGAGCAGTAAGAAAAATGAGAAAGTGGGTTGGGCAGCCATAAAGCTGTACATGAGTAAGGCCTATGACCGGGTTGAGTGGGCATATCTTAATGTAAAAATGGAAACCATGGGTTTTTCTCGGAAATGGCAGGGGCTTGTAATGGGGTATGTAACATCGGTTCAATTTTGGATTAGGACGGAGGTTGGGGATTTGGGGCCAATTATTCCTGAACGAGGTTTGAGGCAAGGGGATCCGATTTCTCCGTTCTTGTTCCTCATTTGTGCAGAGGGTTCATCTAGGCTGCTTAAAATGAGCGAACTAAGTGGGAGGACCACTGGGTGTAGAATCGCGCACGGTGCTCCAGCTATTTCTCATCTCCTTTTTGTGGATGATAGCTATCTCTATTTTAAAGCATGCGAGGAGGAGGCGAGGGAAGTGAAAAGATGTCTGGAGGTTTATGGTGATGCTTCGGGCCAAATGATAAATTTCAATAAATCCGTGGTGGCTTTCAGCCCCAACACAACGCTGAGGGATCGATCTGAGGTGTGCAATTTGTTGGGTGTTGGCGAAGGTAGGAGCTGCGACTTTTACTTGGGGCTGCCGACGTGAGTTAGAAGGAATAGGAAGGAGACTTTTAGTTACATGAAGGAAAGAATATGGAGAAAGGTTAGTGAATGGAATGCTAGATTGCTATCTCGGGCTGGTAAGGAAATTAAGATTAAGGCCATCGGCCAGAGCATGCCTCTGTATGTATTTAGTGTCTTTACTTCCAAAAGGATGGTGTGAGGAAGTGGAACAGATGTTTAATAAGTTTTGGTGGTGTAATGGGTTGGGTAAAGGGGTAAAATGGAGGTCATGGAGGAGGCTGGGTGAAAGTAAGCTAAAGGGTGGTTTGGGTTTTAGAAGCCTAAGGGAGTTTAATTTGGCAATGATTGGAAAATAAGCTTGGAGGATCGGGGAATGCCCGACTTCCCTTTTGACTAGAACTTTGAAGGCTCGGTACTTCAAGGATGGGAATTTCTTCAATGCCCAGATAGGATCTAGACCAAGCTTTATATGGAGAAGTTTGATGGAAACTAAATGGATCATTGAAAAAAGAAGCAGATGGAAGGTTGGCAGTTGAAATAATATCCACGTAATGGGGGATCAATGGCCAATAATCCATGTATTACAACAACTAACAACCCGACACTGGAAAATCTTAGGGTTAGTGAATTAATTGAAGGACTTGGCAAGGGATGGAGGGAGGATTTTATCAAGGAAAATTTCAACGACAGGGACCTGAAACTTATACTGCAAATCAGAGTTGCATGGGGTTGCAACCAAGATAAGAGGGTTGGAGAGGAATGACCTGTTCTCTGTGAAGTTGACTTACCATGTGCTAAGGCACGGGGGATGGGGCGATGTTGATACCAGTGAGAATGTTTGGAAGAAGCTTTGGAGTCTGAACATTCCTGCCAAGTTTAAGCACTTCATATGGAGAGTGATGAATGATCTTTTGCCAACCAGGAGTAGACTTCGGCGCAAAGGTATTGGGGTTGAACAGGTTTGCTGTCCTATCTGTTATTGTGTGCATGAAACAATCTTACATGTGATGATCGAATGTCCGGTGGCTGTGCGGGTCTAGAATGAGTGTAATTTAAATGAAATATATAGATGCTCGGGGATGGTTTCACCGATGGCTTGGATTTTTTAGATGCTCTTGAATTGGGACACTGATAAATGTGGATTGACTGTTTTCGTGTTGTGGGGTTTGTGGTCCAACAGGAATGATCAGTTGCGGAAGGGTAAGGGAAGAAACAGTTTGGAGATCTTGCAAAAGACAAGAAGGTTTTGGTATGAGTGGAAGGAGTGTAGGCTTAGGGGGTGAGGTCCAACGTTCTGAGCAGTAACGAATGCAGGATGGAAAGATGGTGTAAGCCTGACAGATGCACGTTGAAGGCGAACGTTGATGCAACGATTATGAAGGAGGAAGGGAGGGCGATTGGGGCATGCGTGGTTAGGAACTGCAAGGGAGAAGTGGTGGGATTCTGGGTTAAGCACATGAGTGGAATTGTGGAGCCTCGGATGGCAGAGTTGATTAGTATTCGAGAGACGATGGCTTGGATTAAGGGGCACTACTTAGGTAACCTAACGGTTGAATAAGACGCGGCAGTGGTGATTAATGCGATTGACACTATGGCGCCAGAGAATTCTTACTTTGGTGATATTGTGGATGACTGCCGTGATCTTGGATCTTGTTTTTTCAAAAGTTTCTTTTAGATTTGTAAGAAGGTCTGCTAATGGCACTGACCACTCGTTAGCTCGCAGCTATCGTTTTGGGTCTAATTGCAGTGGATGAGAGAGTTCCATCCCAGATTGTATTTTACCTTCTCTGAATTTTGATAATGAATGATTTGTTTCTTGCCTCAAAAAAAACAAAAGAGAGGAAAACAAAAGGCAATCAAGTGTTCAAACATATTCGGAGGGTCCGAATTTAATGCACAGATATTTTTATCGTCTTAATAGAGGTTATGATGGGATTAGCGCTAATCCCGCATTTAATGCGATCTTGAAAAATGTATTTTGTGGATTACTGATGAAATGTATATATCATTTACTTTTGTCAAAGACATGCGAATATTCATTTAATGCGTGAGGATGCTTAACAGTTGCAAGAATCTCCATTTAATAAAGAATGATATATGTTTGAGTGAATCTCATTTGATTAAACATATTTACCTTTTAGCTTAATGAGATTTTCTAAGGGAAGGGAGATTTGTTAATCACCAGAAAATCTCAAGTAATTCGCTTGATAAAGAGTATTTGTTCTTTTGATAGATGAAAGACTTTGTACGCAAGAAAAGTAATGAAAGATATGGATAAGAATAAATAATCAAGCAAATGTTAAATTCAAAATTAGCGCAAAAAATTTAAAAAAGAAGCGATTGAAGTTTTAAGAAGAGTACGCTCGATCTCGATTAGTGGAAGAAAAGTTTTCAACAGATGTCATGAAGATAAAATTACAGTTTATTTAAAAAGACACATCATGGGAGGAGCTTGCAAGTGCTACAAAACCAACGAGAGTGCAGAACAGAACTGAAAGAGATGCATAAGAACCTCATAACAACTAAATTAAGCTATTCATATCCACTGACCAGTTCTAGAACCCACATATCTTTCCCTTACATACATTAAAGCATCACAGAACTAACAAATTTCTAGCCACAAGTTAATTTTATATGCCCAACAAGAACTATGGCATGCACATAATTTGTCATTCTGCAATGTGGTTTGTGAAATAAGAAATTTATCTAACAAAATTCGAAAATATTAGTATTCAAAATTCCTATATTCAGTAATAACATCAAGTGCCTTGATCCACCAAAAAAACAGTCAGACATCTTCATTAACCAACCTTTAACATCCGTTCCTTTTCGAGAATGAACAATCCTTCTTTGTACTTTTGATCTTCATCAAAAGCCTTCTCCTAAATCCATTCATCAAATAAAGGAAAACAATTTCAGAACTAGAACCATTGAAAAAATCCTTCTTAGACCATAAAGTCCATAATGATACTCCAAGAGAACAGATAATAAACTTCTTACAGTGATGTGAGTGAATTCTATCATCTGAACTCTTATCGAAATCTCGTATATATAGAAGAAAGAATGAAAAAACATAAGAGAAGAAAAGTTCACAGCGAACTAATAATTCTCAAGAAAGAACAAAAACAGTTATTTTTCCAGAAAGCTGACAACCATGACATTTCTAACTGAACAACATTACAAACTTACCAAATCATGACAGAGGGAAAATACAGCTTCGCCACTAAGACTAAAGCATTGTAACAAATCATTTAAGCAAGTTTGATTCTGATAAAACTCCATAAACAATGGGTAGTATTTTCTCTAAACAATACGCAATTATTCTGGAACTCAATCGTATTAAAGCTAGAAACCATCAAAACTATAACAGTGTCTCTCTGAATTTCTTTCCCTACCTGAAACAAAACTCAATCAAACACGACAACCAAACCAATGACAATTAAATAGATTGTTCGTTCACACAGCAATTAAATGATCCGCAAAGCACATAAACGAAAAAAAAAAAGGCGAATAAAATGCACTCACATATTTCCAACCCAAATTTTGCTGGCAAGAACTGCAATAAATGTCACTAATAGTATGCAGTCCGGTCATCAAATTCCGATCTTCGCTAGGCCCCAACGACACATTCACTCTGCAAGTACACGTGTTTTAGATGAATTTGAATCAAACCAACAATTACCCTTGAATTCGCTCTAAAATTGACTCCTCTACCTATGGGTTATAACTCCGCAAATTCTACATTATGTTCATAATCATAAACATTATTGATAAAAGTAGAAACATCAACAAGCAATTCACATCAAACATAAACAAAATCAGATAAAAAATGAAGAGAATTGTGAGAAATATGAGCATCTGAAAAGGGTAAATAACAAAAGAACATACACGTATCTGAAAAGATAGGCTTTGCCAAAACGGCCACGAAAGTCTTTGGAAACGACGGCGTCGCGAGAAGCAGAATCGACTTTGCAACATTTGCACTTGAATATCTTTTCTGAACTCAACGACTGTATGAATAACCTTCCCATTTTCTTCCTTGCTTTGATTTCCTACCCTTCAAAATCAATAAGTTTTGGATTGATCGGAAAAGATGTATAGTTTATATGGAAAATGTCGGTCAAAGTCTCAAAAGAGGCATTTTGGCCTATTGAGCCCTGCAACTTTTTCGGTTTTCATGTTGAGCCTCGCAGTTTTATTTTCTTTCCACTGACTCTTCCCCGAATAATCACTACATCCTGTAAAATTAATTTGCTCTAAAATATTTGTCATACTTAATTTTTTACATTACTTGCAAAACTTAATTCAGTTAAGGTTACAATAATAATATCATTACTAATATACACCTCAAATTATAATATGAAAAAGAGTATTTTAATTAATTTATTTATGTTTCAATTATTATCTTAAATAACGTAAAAATAACAAAATTAATTGCTATTCAAGAATGGAGAAAATATTAAGTTGGTTAAGTGTCTTATTGAATCCAAATAAGAATTTGAATGTTAAATTGCACGTGATAGATAGTATTGTTAGTTTAGGCATTTATACAAATAATCCGAAGTCAAAGCCGCAACAATACAAATAGAGATACTTAGAAAAATTGTCATACTAGAATCCAGTTAAGAAAAATACTACTCGTATCTATCCCGAACTCATTTAGGCATTTATACATCATCCGTATCCGTTCTAAACTCTATTGAAATTAACCGTTGGTACTAATACCTATTTAAAAACGTCATGGGCGAAATAAATTATCCTTTCAACTCTCACTCGCACATGACGATTGTGAGTACAGATTCTCTCTTTGGAGAACGTTTTCCATCTTATGTAGTGCGGACACGCGACCTTCAACGAAATGAACTTCTGACGGTTAAGTAACTCAAGTATAATAGGAGATTACTCGCTATTTTCTATTTTCGGCTAAACGTGATTATGCTCTAGATTGCTTTCCTAATATCACTAATTTCGACTCGCTTTAATCTCAAGAAATCTTGTCATAAACACTAATTACATATCTTGTAAGAACTAATGATTAACCACATTAATCAAATTTCTCCCAAGAAAACAGTAATTTAGACCCTGCGTTATATGAATTCTAGTGATATCTTCGAAAATAATCTCTCTCCTTTATTATTGATCTACCATATGTTATAGCATCTAACCAAAGAGTCAACATTTGTCCACTCGTAGCTAGTGCAGCCTATTTGTACAAATAATCAAATTAAACACCATGATATATGCTTCACAATAATATCAAAGTAAGAAGGAAACTTGTAGAAATCCTCTTGACTGCTACTGGGTCTCACATAAGGAAAATTGAGATCAATTTTTCTTTAATGATTTTCCAACCATTGGTCGGCTTATACACATTATACTCAATAGTGACGTGATGTATTCTCAACTTATGAGCGCATATTTATAAAATTACATCATAGGAAAGCTTCGGTCTTCAGTGCACAGAGCACCTTCCCTCAGTCACTTTTTAGCCTTTTTCAGGATAGTGCTTCCAATATTTGATAGAACTTAAATACTAAGCTAGTTTACCATAGTATTTTCATTTATAAATTCACATTCACACATTTATAAATTCACATGACCTAACATATCATGATCTATTCAACAATATGATTTCTAAGCAGTATTTAGTTATTGTATTTTTCCATAGTAACTACCTAATCTTGGCATTCTATCTACAAAGATAGAACCCAAGTAACACGCCCATATGAGTAGGCTACTTCTGTCAACATGCTTTATAGAACTATACATAATAGTCTTACGTATAATGCTATATGTCACATAGACATTTTCCATGTTACCAATTCTCAAGAAACAAATTTCTTTTCACATGAGATTTTAACTAACAAATCTACATTTAAAATCTCTCATGGAGTTATAATTGAACTCTAAGTTCATAATTCCTTATGCAATAAAGTCATTCTTTACTCACAATGATACTTGTGTTTGATTAGCTTCTTTATGCCATCGAGTATGACTATCCTTCAAGATCGTCATATATTTTCGAGATAGTTGGACCATATATATTTCGCAAAATCTATCTTTCCAAAACTACTCTTTGTATAATAGTTCTAACTATTCATACATGAAAAACTTGCTTTCTTACTCTATACCCTCTTGGCTTATGTAAGAATCATGCAACATCATTTCCTTTTGTAGATCCTTTAATAGCGCTATTCAAACAATTCAACGTTTCACAAGTATCTTCTATACTACTCCCACTAATCCTGCTCACGAATTAGATTTGTCTACCTCTAGCTAATACTTGTTTTAACAAAGTAGAAACATCTCTTGTACAAAACAATTCTCAAACTCGTACTGCAAGTCACTCTCTTCTACTCAACAAGATTCTTTCACTTCAACAAATTGCACTCTCATACCAAATAAGACATACTATATGTGGACTACCATAGAATACGACATTTAATCTTTTTTTATATCATCAAATATGGATACAAAAATCATTATCAAGAATAACTAACTCTTGACGTACTTACTTGAAAACTAATTTTCAAATTTTACTCGTAAATTATTCTTACCACGCTATATCACTTATTCTAGCCACACATGTATTACTAATACACACATAAGAATAACTAGAATTCTCCTCAATCCATTTCTAACTCACAAAGTTTAAACACTCTCATGTTTTGTGACCTTGTAATATAAGACACGTTCTCATAACTTAAATCTCTCTTTTAGATTTATGAGTCTAAAAATTGGACTAGTCCTCTAGACTAAATCCAATCAAGGTAAATTTCACAAAAACAAGTGAAATAGTTTCACAACTTCTTTTCAAATTTGTTGTGCAAATCCAATTTCAATTTTTAATGCTTTCATCAAAATTTTTGCATTGAACTTTGTATCCAACTTAATTCCAATACATTTTAGCATATAACTAAAATTTACTCAAAATAATATGATTTTATTCTCATTGCTTTGGTTAGATTAACCAATACTCAAATTTCTTTTGATACAACCAATGTCACTCATATTCTCATTTCTTAATCCAATAACTTATAAAAAATTGGATGAGATAGCTTCGACAGCTTATTCTTAACAAATGGAGTTACTAAAAGAATCATAAAAAATTCAACACTTAATTATTGCTTCAAGACTCTTTTAACTACTCGTTCCAAAACTTAAAGACATGTTGCTAAAACATTATCTTCGCATTTGGAATACTCCCACTAGGATTAAGCTCTAAAACTCCCATTGAAGTTAAGAAACAACTAGGTTAAGTTCAAAAATTTTCAAATTCTCGAATTCAAAAATTCAAAAATTTTCACACAAAGAACACCTAGCTTCTATTAAAAACTAACATCCATTAAAGTCAAGATCAGGACCATTCATACTAAAAAAATATGTGGTTACAATGCTTAATTATAACCATAAAATATTGCTAAATACTTTACACATCAATTCCTTTTTCTTCTGTCAAAATTCTCCTACTCGAATTGATAGATCATGAAGGAAAAATAGCCCTAAAATCTCATATAAACATGGACACATCCATTTTATTCCAATTTAGAAATTTATTCACAAAAATTGATTACTAATGCTCATTACCTACATTCGTCGATACAAGTCTACTTATATCATCCAATGAGAATATATGTCCTTGTGACACAATCTATTATCTTACTAAAGCACTCTACGTATAATTTTAGTCTTCTATGACTAAAATCCATGTGTTCATTGGAAATTACATCTCATGAACAAACGTAGTTATGTCATTCTCATGACAAAGCCACAAAATTCACAATAATCATAAGCAACAATCTTGGAGGGTATGATAAAGATCATGTGGCGTGAGCCAACATACATCTTAACATGATTAAGAAAAACAATTCTTTCTTATATTTGCATAATTTGTATTATGCAATTGGAAATAAATATTTTATATTTTAATCCATATCATCATTTGAGCTTAGACTTCAATCAAATCCACTCAAGATGTTAGTCGGCCTTATCATCTTTGATTGAATCACATCTTGACAAACAAGATCCAAGAAGCAACTAAATGCCCTTGTCTATGTGATATCTCTTAAACAACTACGACTATTACGATAATAGTTAGATCACAAAATGATGAATACATTAGGCCTCTATGCCTACCCCTCAAACAAATTATCAATTAATTACAACAAAAAGGATTACAATAAGAATTCGGCTCAACTAATATTCACACTAATAGTACATCGCAATAGACATCAATCACAATTAGACAACTCAACTTAAAGAATTTCCTAACATTCTAACTATTAGCTAATCAATCAAAACAATTTAGGCTAATCTTAGCTAGAATTACACACAATGAGATTACATTATCACTAAGATAATGCTTAAAACAAAATGATAAAATTTCCTAATAACTTATTAGAGAAATGTTTTCCATTCTCAGACAAATATAAACAAAAATGTTATCGTTGAAAGATCGATTGAAGATGTTCTTCAATAAGTTAAGGCATAAGTATTATGCTAAAGAAGACGTCAGCTTTTCAATACTCACTTTAATGAGTTAATTACTTCTTAACTCCCACTTTTTGTATCACTCTTGACATGTTTGACTTTTCTCACTTAGATACTTCAAACACAATTGAAGACTACTTAATTCTTCAACAAGTAGGATCAAAGTTTTAAAGTTATCATGTTCAAAAGATGAAACATAAAACAATATATTTAAACATGATACTCTTCACACTTTAAAGTGCATATTCCAAAGTATGATACTTTGAGTAATCAAGATATTTCGCTAAGATATCTTGATTCTATGTTTAAAACTACACTTTAGTTTACCAAATCTTTCAATTCTTTAGAATTCCAATTCTTATGCTTATTCCTAAACCTTGTCCTAAGTTTAAGAACTGTCTCATCTTTATTTCTAAGAACTTTCTTGACAAATAACACCATATATTTATCAAGTTTAGGTTGTTATTTCATCTGTCTCCCACGTGAATAAACCCCATTAAGGAATAGATAACATCTTTGGTGTATTTATGCACATTAGTTATTGACTAACTAATATTACTAATTTATGAATCGTATAAGCCTCTCTAAATAAGATTTTTAGTAATCTAATTCATCATTTATCACACAAAGTATAACGACGCACACAACGGAATTCACTTATTCCACTTTGCATAAATCCAAAAGCATATAGTACTTCCTTGAATTTTGACTCTAAGAAATCAAGGTATTAAAAGCTCATAACTTCTAATCATACAACGGAAAAATGATTTCCAACCTTTGCGATTAATATTACTTGAGCCTAACACATGATTACGTTTACTTTAATATTAATCAACTTTAGAAGTAGTAAATAGTAAAATAAATATTACATAAATAAATATTAAATATAGAACTTATTGCTCTCTAAATAAGGATTCTTAGCATTATGCTGAATTTACTATTAATACATTAAATTTTAATCTAGTTTTTGGTTCACATAAAATGAGCTCTACACACAATATGGTGGAACCGCATATTTATTTGGGCTAATACATTCACTAGACCAAAATTTAACTATTAATAGTAAATTCTATTTTAGTTTAACTTTCTAATTTACTATAACTTAGTCAACATATGTTCATTACGTGATAAACTAAAATTATCAAAATTTTATTTATCTAAAAATACGAAATTTCTAATAAATTGTACTAAACAATTTACACATCCAATTAACATTTAAACTAATTAAAAATTAATAATAAATATAGAACTGAAATTATAATACCCCACAAATGGTATTATTGACTTATTCACATTAAGTCTCTCCAACACCCAACAAATGAAATTTTCAACTTATTACACAATAAGTTATTTCATCCACAAAGACACGTATGCACACACAATGAACTTCATAATTCATAATTGCTGGTGGATATACATTGGATGGGTTAGCTGGATTGTACATTGCCGAGATTGTAAGGTTACATGGTGTTCCTACTTTGATTATGTGTGATCGTGATCTTAGGTTTACATCGCAATTTTGGCAGAGTTTGCAGGATGTGATGGGTACTTGTTTAAGGTTTAGTACAGCTTTTCATCCATAGACTGATGGTCAGTCAGAGAAGACAATTTAGATAGTAGAGGATATGCTGAGAGCATGTTTTCTGGAGTTTAGAGGCAATTGGGACGATCATTTACCTTTGGTTGAGTTTGCATACAATAATAGCTGTCATTCTAGTATCAAGATGGCCCCTTATAAGGCATTATACGGGATACGGTACAGGAGCCCAGTATACTGGGATGTTGAGGGGTTGCGACAGACTGAGAGGGGTTGCGACAGACTGAGGGGCTAGAGTTGGTTCAACAAACCATGGATAAAGTGAATGTTGTGAAAAGATGTACGCAAGCATCTCAAGATCATCAAAAGAGCTATTATGATCACCATCACCCAGAGATAGAGTATGTAGTCGGTAATAGATTTTTCTTGCGAGTTTCACCCTTGAGAGGTGTTATTCGATTTGGGAAGCGTGGAAAGTTGAGTCCTAGGTATATCGAACCGTACGAGATTACCGAGAGAGTAGGACCACTGGCATACAGATTGAGGTTACCAGAAGAGTTGTCCCGATTATATGATGTGTTTCATGTTTCTATGTTGAGACAGTACCAATCTGATCCTAGCCACATGTTGAGTGCTCCAGAGTTAGAGATATCAGACGAGTTGACTTATGAGGAGGAGCTAATCGAGATTTTAGACAGACAGATGAGATAATTATGGAATCACAAGATTTCAATGGTTTTGGTAAAGTGGAGTTTTCATTGACCAAAAGAAGCGACTTGGAAGGTTGAGTCGGATATGAGACGACAATATCCATATCTGTTTCCAGACTCTAAATTAGAGCGTTGAGGTATGTTTTAATTCTAGATGTGATTCCAATATTGAATGTTAAGAATATTTTCTTTGATATGATTGATTGATTGGTTTTACTTCAGTTTTAATTTGGTTTAAATTTTGGGGACAAAATTTTCTAAGAGGGGGAGAATTGCAACATCTTGGAATTTTTTGTATTAAAATGATGAAAAATAAATGATTAAGTTGAGGTATATGATGATTGATTGAAGGTTGATATAAGGTTGATAGGAAATAACCAAGAAAAATGGAGAAATGCTGGAAACCAGCAAAGTATGCGCAGTGGGAGCAAAGTACGTGTAGTCGCTATGACCACGCGTAGTTCACTCTCAACCATGCATGGATTGCTGAATCTGGGAAAAAATATAAATCTTGAACGTATCAACTGACATTAAAGAACTTTCATTTAATTTGCAAAGAAATACATCAGGGTAGAGCTGAGAAAGTAAGCAAAGGTCTGGTTCTTGAGGGTAGGAAGTGAACTAGCAAGAAGAAACACAAATTCTTACAAGAAATCAACATCAAATCAATAAGGTGAAGAGTTGATAGTTGGTTTACATGAACTTATGAAGGTTATGCTAAAAATTGGATGATTTAGTATGTTTGAACTGAAATTGAAGCTGGAAATACTTATGATTATGTGTTAGGGACTTGAATAACACTTTCTATATGGTTTATGATATGTAAATCATGGTATGGATGGATTTTAGGAATAATGGTTTTTGAAGGAAAGTGTTGGAATTGGATGAATTAAGTGTTAGAATGATGTTTTGATGATTGTAAGGAAAGAATTAATGTGTATAAAGTTAGTTAATGAATTGTATGTAATTAATTTCGTACAGGAGGATCTGTATGACGGTTGAGCGGAGTTTGAATTAGTGTTTAGAGTGCCAATTTGCTTATATTCGAGGTAAGTGTTCTTACGTTTACTAAATTCGTTTGAAAGAGAATTTATTATAAGTAAGAAGATAGATTTTCTAGGCTTATATATATATATATATATATATATATATATATATATATATATAAATATATATAGAGTATAATGTTGTGTATTGAGGATTGCTAGAATTAGATGAATCAAGTTGAAAATAAGATGAATTGGTTGATTTGGAGTTGATTTCATTTTTTTAGTAAATTTAAATATGATTTGGTTAAGATTGAAGGTTGACATATGATTGA
>CANYCX010322191.1:0-23726 GCA_948193385.1 Breynia disticha f. nivosa
TTTTCTTGCTGATCATCCAAACCCCCATGAGGAACATGCCACAAAGGAAGTGGCATATTTAGGGACAACTCCTTGGCAACTATATTTTGATGGTTCTTGCACCAAGTCTTGCCAAGGCATTGGTGTATTTTTAATCATTCCAGGGTGAGCGCCACTTTATGTTTCGCAGAAGCTTAGCGAAACTTGTACTCACAATAAGGCTGAGTATGCGGCCTTAGTTATAGGCCTTACTCTAGTGTGAAATTTAGGGGCGCCTTGTGTTGAAATATTTGGTGATTCCCAACTAGTGATAAATCAAATCATTGGGCAAGCGAGATGTTTAGATTCAACTTTGGAGAAGTCTAGAGTTCGAGCTATGCGGTTGATGGGATATTTAGAAGTCACACGAGTTCAGTATGTCCCTCGTTCAAAGAATGTTGTCGCCAATGATCTTGCTCGGTTAGCGACACGTTTCAGGATATCCTTCGAGTTGATTAAAGAATTAACAGTGATCGAGGGATCCATAGACACTAAAAATCAAACCATCAATGCAATATCGATTATTTTGCAAGAAGAAGATTGGCAAGACGAGATCAAGTTCGCCCTAGTGAACTCATCCTTAGTTGAAAGAAAAGCTTCAGTGATTGCAAGCAACTATGTTCTGATCAATGACGAGTTGTTCTGGAAAGGAGGGGATGGGTTGCTGTTGCGTTGTGTGAAAGTGGATGAAGCCATGCAAATAATGGCAGAGTCGTACAATGCTCTATGCGGATTACATCAAGTTGGTGAGAAAATATCATGGTTAATCAGAAGACATGGTTTCTTTTGGCCTTCTGTGCGAAGAGATTGTATGGTTATGGCAAAGGGATGTAAGCAATGTCAAAGACATGGGGCAATTATTCGTGTGCCTGCAATAGAACTTCAGTCAATTGTAAAACCTTGGCCATTTAGAGGATGGGCAATGGATGCTATTGGTGAAATTAATCCTTCTAGAAAAGGAGGATTTTCATATATTTTGGCTGCGACGGATTATTTTACCAAATGGGTGGAAGGAGTGCCAATGAAAATTATAACTCAAAATGGGGTTATACGCTTTATCAAGGAGCATATTATCTTCAGGTTTAGGATTCCTCAATCAATCACTGTTGATCAGGCCATGGTTTTTAATGGAGAGGATATGAAAGAGTTCGCAGACGAGTATGGATTTGACATAGTTAATTCAACGCCCTATTATGCTCAAGCAAACGGTCAAGCAGGGTCAACGAATAAAATAATTAAAGGGAATATTCAAAAGCTGATCCAGGGAAATCCGAAAGAGTGGCCTGAGTTATTGCAGCAGACATTGTGGGCCCATCGAGTTGGGTATAAAGGGAGTATACGAGCGAGTCCGTATAATTTAGTATATGGTCACGATGCAGTGTTGCCTTTCGTGATAGTTGCTAAGTCATTGCGGGTGGCTAAGCAGAATGATTTTACATGTGTGGATTATAACGATGCTATGTTGGTCGAATTGGAAGTTTGGACGATGTTTGCCTAAGAGCTTTAGATTCGCTAAAAGTGCAAAAAGAAAAGTAGCAAGAACATATAATCGACATGTAAGAAGAAGAAGTTTCCAGGTCAGAGATTTGGTGTGGAAGATTGTTTTTCCTTTGGGCAAAAAAGATTATTCACTTGGGAAATGGTCTCCAATTTGGGAAGGACCATTTAGGGTTGCGAGTATTTTCTCGGGAAACGCGTATTTATTAGAATCAATGGAGGGTGTTCCTCATAAGCGAAGGATAAATGGGAGATATTTAAAGAAGTATGTCCCATCAATTTGGGAAGCGAATAAAGTCGCATTACAATGTCAGTTTCCTGAGCTATGGGAAATGTTTGAACAGTCGAACATTGATACATGAAGAAAATAAAATGGTGGACAAACCCAATGGAATCTTTATTCATTAGGATGGTGGAGGAACAGTTTGTGTTTCATCCGAAGACTTATCGCACCAATCTAATAGACCTTCTAAGGCAAAGGTGCTCATACACTGAGTATAGAAACTAACATCGTAAAGAGAAGTTAAGCGTTCGACGCGATGCGCCTTTTGTTCTTCTCGTTTCAAAGCTTCTAACTTCTCTTTAGCATGTGACACCTCCTGCTCGGCCTCCGCGAGTTGTTGCCTTATAAGCTTAACCTTTTCCTCTGCTAAGGCGATTTATCACTGACATTCCTCTTTATAATTTGGTCTAGGGATTTGCGCCTGAATGGGTTGGGATGGAAGCTCATCAGGGAACCCTGTGCGGAATTCTTTCCCGTAGAGTGGGTCTACTCACTGCCAACAATCACTTAAGACCTGCAATCACATAAGGATGTCACAAGGAACCTCGACCCGACTCCTTAACTCTAAGATTAGACGCCAAGTGCTAAGATCCATGAATTCAGTCATGAAGTGTTTGATGTTAGTCTTGGCACTGAGGATGTCTTTTACTCGCACAGCGAGGGCAAAAAGTTGTGATGTAGAAGGAACTTTGAAAGAACCCCGCGAAAAGTGTGATGAGAGAGGAATGGAAGCTGCAAAGGCCAAACTCAGGTTAATAGAAAAATTGGGGAACAGATTGTGAATAGTTCAGATTAGCATTGGAAATACCTTGACTAGGGGAAACTATATAGCTGCCAGTAAAAGAACCTGAGAGGCTTCGCCTCAAGCCAATCTCTGACCTTCCCCACGACGAGGAAGGTACAGAAGTAGGAACAGCTGCCACTTCAGGTATCATTTCGGTGGAAGGTGGAGGAGGTTGTGAATCGGGATTTGGTGCAATAAGCGTGGAGTATGGGGCGATGACATTTGGCGAGTGAGGAGGATGAATCTCTATCGCACCCGGGACAAGAGGAGCCTCGATCGCTGGAGAGCTTGCTTCCAAGACTGATGTTGCTATCTAAACAACTGTATGGAAGGGGGACTCCAGGTCGCTTCCCGCCTCACGAGGAGAGGGTTTCGGGTCGCTCTGGTCAAGATTAGCTGGTGCGAGAGAAAAGTAGATAAATTAATTGCAAGATTGGAAGTACGAGAATACAAACCATGTGCAGTAGAGGGAGCAGCGCGATCCTGAATATCCGCAACTTGATCAGAAGTGTCTTCGGCTGCATGTTTATTCCCTTTCCTGTCGCCAAAGGCTTCCCTCATCATCGCGTCAATCTCGTCTTCGGACGTCACTTCCATTGAAGCAGCATCCCAATACCAGTAGCCTGTAGAACCATCTCCTCCTCGATCGTGTCTAAGTTGGGAGCGGAGCTTTCCCTGGGGCTGTGAGGTCTCGTGCCGCTTCGCTCCATCCGGGAAACAACGAGCTGGAATGCGTAAATGAAAAGTTAGAAGTTGGCAAGAGCGTGCAAAGTTTTAAGTGAAGGAATGGACATTGTTTCTTACAGGTTGTGCAAGAAGGGGATCCACATCCCTCTTAACTGGCTCCGCGACCACTAGTTGTGACCTCCGAATTTAAATATCATCCGCGTATACTTCCCTCCTACGAACGATACTTAAACCCAGAAATCAAAGTTGAATTTAAAATCAAATAGAATAACAATACAATTTAATAAAGGAAGGTTCAAAAAATCCCAAACCCATTCACAAAAATATATATATATATATATATATATATATATATATATATATATATATATATATATGTAAAGTTATTTACAAAAGTTACTAGGTTATAAAAGAAATGAGATTCAATATGAATCTATTTTCTATTATAACCCTTTCACAATATAAAAAGTTGAATGTGACATTGTCATGTACAAAGTAACCCTATTCCAAAGTATTTACAATGCACCTCGGTTCCTCTTTGTTAACTCCCAAAACTCCGAGCACTGCAACTTATCACGAGCCAAAATATTCTTTCTAAAGTCCTGTCGAGCGTTACAGGCAAATAAATTTGCGTGAGATATACTCAGTAAGTAGCATAACCTCGAAAAGTCGACTTCATCCAAAGACATGCAATTCCAAGCATAACATTCCCATGTTTAAAATTCTAAGAAAACATATACCATTTCCCTAAAAAGGTAATCACAATTATGAATCAACTGGCACATTAGCAAACCATGAAAAATTGGGCAAGCAAAAAATCTACCTCAATCGTGGTTCAAGGAACCACGAGATGGTTCATTCTTTCCAGCTTTCACGTGGACAGAACAACCATCTTGATCGAGGTCCAATAGGTCTCGATCGAGATGCTTCATTTTCATCCAAAATTGATCAGCAGAGTGATCATCTCGATCAAGGTGCATCAGATCTTGATCGAGATGCTTCATTGTTAACCAAAGTTGATCGGCAAAATGATCATCTCGATCGAGATTGATCAGCCCTTGAGTTGTTCCCTTTCCAGCAGGCCAATCTCGATCGAGGTTGTGTTCAATCTCGATCGAGATTGATCAGCCTTCCCTTCACTGGCTTTCCAGCAGTCCACTCTCGATCGAGGTGGATTTTCAATCCTCGATCGAGGTTGGTCACCTGCTTTATATCACTCAACACTTAGCCAAAGTCCAGTGCATATACATTGTATCAATGACCTATGTTTCAAGCACATCAAAATAAGAACACATAATCATAATTAACAGTTCAATTCACAATGATACATGCTCATATTAACATCAATTCCATAATTTCCACTATTAACCTCTCCAAATAATGAAATCATGCTAATCATATATATAAATCTCAACCTTTACTCACATAATCAAGTTTCAAACAATTATCACATTCCATAATTCTTTCCTAGTACATGCTCATGCTTACACATATAAGCTTACATCATTCAAACACATTTAATCTCACATCAACAATAACCAAACAATCATATAACACCTTTCAACTTACTATAACAATTATACGTGCATATACTCATTATCATTTTATGCTCAATATCCAATTACAATAAGGTATATGTAAGAAGAACCAAAACATCTTTAATGCACTTTTCATAATCTCATTGTCATCAATTCATATCTCACATCATTCATTCACAATCTTTCACTCTCATAACCACTTCAATGTCAAAACATACCACCTAAAATAATGATATGAATGTGTGAATGAATCTTAATGCATTCCTAATGCATTTACTATAAATTTCACTTGATTCTCTTATTAATCTTTATAGACGTTTGCAAACGGGCCTCGTCGGCCAGGAGTGTTGGTTATCAATTTATGGATCCATGTACTTTTGCACATAAAGTGCTCCAAATTTTCACACTGAGTGACCATGATATACACTTAAAGTGTAATCAATCTACGCACTAAACGTCCATGATTAGCAATTATAATACTAATCAATCTGCACACCCTAATACTTGAAAGTATTAAGAGTTTCCACACGTGCTCGGTATAGTATGTTTTATATACTAACCGTTAAATCACAGTTTGTTCCCTTGAACCGAATAACCACTCCTTCTTTGAAATATTCACAAGGACTCTATACTTATGCTCACCAAGAGCCCTACACATCTTTCACTCACTAAGAGTTACCATATGCATGAATGTAAAGTGCATCTCAAGCAACTAATATCATGCATTTTCCATCTCATTCTACAATATTTTACAATCCAAACTAATTTCACATATTCAACCACTTTAACTCACTCACAATTATCAAGTATGTTTAACATATACTTACTCATATACAATCATTCATCAATTCATTCTCAACATCAGTAACACCAAAATCTACATAATAACACAACAACCTATCCCAGTCAACATATCAATTGCACAACCAGATACACCTGAATTTCCATTATCAACAAACTAGTTATTACAATAATCTCATGCATACCAATATAATCATTACTATGAACACGGAATCATCAAATCTCGTGAACTCATAGTTTTTCCTACTCATATCGGTTCATTAGCAATTTCAAGTAACAAGCACAACATGCAAGCACACACAGAAGCCGCGCTCGTGTTACTTACCTGAGATCTCACTTATTTCCCGTTTGGGAACCTTCAGTCTCGTTCCTTTTCGGTCCTCCTATATATATAATCAAGATTACATTAATCATATATTCATTATCACATCTCTAAATAATACTTTAACAATGTAAATATGTTCACATGCATGTATATACCATTCTTTTACATTTTCTCTTTCCACTTCATTAATTCCTACCTAACTTTCCTTCACTCATGACTCACCATACCTTCCCTTCATTTAATTCACCACTTTCCCTAACCATTATCCAACTCCAATTCACATATTATTCTTATTACGATAGAATACCATAATTCTATCCATCCCATAACTAATCGATATATTGATTTTTCTAACTTGCTTAACAAACTTCTTAACCCATTTTCTTAAATATGAAATTAAATCCACCACATACATTACCCAATCCAATTGGTTATACAATTAACCTTAGTAAAGCTCCAAGAAACTAACCATAACAACAAAACTCAAATCCAACCCTAAGTTCACCATTTCCAATTTTCGTCACTTTTGTCCCTTCCACTTAAAACTCCATTTTTAACCACTAAAACCATATTTCAACCCTAGAAATTGCTATCCAAAGTTACTACACATCCATACCGAACAATCAAACCTATTTTCACTCAATTCTAACTTAAATTCAATGAGAAATCATCCTTTTAAAAACCCTACCCATGAAAAACGTGATTTACAACTTTAAGTCGTAAAAACTCACCAAGTTTTTATCTCTCCTTGATCCAACACCTCCCGATCACCAAAGCTCGATGAGTTCTAGGTTTCTTTAGGGTTTTTGGAAACTACTTTGTATTTAAGAGAATACGAATATGTGAAGTGTAAGGTAGGGAGATGGGAAGAAGGAGAAATAACTCTGAGAAAGAGAAAAGTTTACGACCCGAAGGATGTCGCAGAGTAAACAAGAAAATAGCGAGGTCTAAATTGAAATGGCCTTCGCGCACGCGCCTGGTGTGTACTTGGAAGAATGCATCTACAACAGATGATCTCATCTTGGTGACACGTGGGCGCGAAGCCCAACTTCCTTGCCATAGGCGAGGAATGCAAATGGGTGGCCTACCTGGACACTCGATAGTGTTGGTTTTGGGTGAAGAGGGAAATAATTGAGGCGACAGCTCAACAACTTCAGGAGACAAGTCATTTTGTTCTTGAGCTGAAACCTGCTCCGGCTCTGGTGGAAGTGGTTCAGGCGAAGGATGGTCTTCGATAGGTGGGGCGGCAGCTTCACTTACTAATTAATCTTCTCCTTTTTTGGACAGGCTCGCTCGCCGCATCAACTCTCACTGGGGGTTCACTCCCGGCCAGAGACCTTTTGGCAGGTATGGTCACCCCCTCGACCTTCTTCGAAGGTTGGCTCACCTTCTGAGACTTCCCAGTAGGTTCGCTCACCTCCTCAGACTTCGTAGAGGATATACTCGCCTTCTTTGTGGCTGGTTTTCTCGACGAGACCACAGAGATTTTACGTTTGACTGGCTCGCCGATTTGTTTCTGTATGCGCTCATTCTCAGTCAAAGCAAAGAACTTAGGGAGTTCCTCCGCGAGTTGCTCCTGTTTTTTTGAAAAATGGGCGACGAATTAAGTGCGTGTGAGTTAGATATTAAAGAAGTGTAGGATAGCGAGAATTCGCCCACCATCGTTTGAATATGGAGTCTGCTTTTGGGCAGGCAAGCAGATTAGGCAAAAATTTTCGAGGAAGGACCTCGTATCTCTTCAACGTGTCGAGCAAAAATTCCGTGAACTCGTAGCCCGCACACTTTTCCCAAGGTTGATTGCAAGTGTGGGTTAATGGATAAGGAACTTGCTGCACGAGCCCAAATTGACGACAGTTGAAGTGAGGAGTGTAGGCTTCTACTCCCATAAAAGATTGACCTGAGGCCATCTTGGGCACAAGCAGTTCGCGAGGATGAGTGAAAGCGAACCAGCTCTGCGAATCAAAACCTTTCGGCTTGGGGCCGAACGCGTTTAAAATGGAATTATTGAGCTTAGACTGGTGGACGAACCATTTGTTATCTGATCTGTGTGGGCGACATCCACCTTTGTTTGCCAAGTAGTCGATGTAGCTTATGATGGGCACTGGCAGCTCTAAAGGTTGCCTAAGCTGTTTATTAATATGGATCCAAGCGTCAGCAAAATAAGCGCGCACCCACTTAGTTAGAAGCCAGTACGGGATGCTCAGCGATGAAGGCAGCAATTTGCCTGTGATACAAGACATGTCGTTATAGAAAGCGACTAGATCACTGAAGCAAACGCGATCGGGTAGGCATACCCCGTGTGGCACCAGTCTGCGACCGCGACTGCCCAGAGGAGTAATTTGACTACAGGTTTCTTGGAGGGCGTCACGAAGATGTACTTACTCAAGAAATACCAAAACAAAATCAATCAATTCGCCCAAACTGAGCGGCTGGGCCAGAGGAATTTTCTCATTGACATCCTTAGGTTCCAGGCTCGAGTAAGAGATGGGACGCTTGCTATCATCTTTTTTAGACCGAAGCTTGTCATGTGTTTAGTGGTCGTGGCGCGCAGGGCAAGCAAATACTCTATAAGTAGTGATTCCCCTGTCACTGCCGCGGAGGACAAGATCTGCACATCCAAGAGGGTGACAGACATAAAACCCTCTGGCAATTGGAACTAATTGAAACTGGGGTTCCACAAGGTCGCGAGCGCCGCGATGAAGCTCCAGTCTGGATGACAGTCCTCCAGTGTCACGTCGATTATGCCCTTCATGTGCATGCACGAAAGGGTTTGCTGATGAGCTGGGAAGATTCGGTTGTGAACCCACTTGTGGTAAGTCAAGGTGGGGCCCAGTAAAAAACTGATTTTAGGCGCCCAATGTCACCTGAGAACAGTAAACCAATCTCACGCGAGTGAGGAAAGTAGTCCTCCATCTCTTCTAGCCTGGAGAAAGGGAGTCGAGACACTGGACCCAGAGTGAACAATCTGCTAACAGAGTGTTTAGGATTAACTTGCTTCTGGGTTTGCTCGTCTAACAGGCGAAGACTGTGACGAGAGTAGTTTTGGAGTCGGCGTAGAACTCCTCTGCAAGATACTTAAAATCACCAGCAAGAATGGGAGATTTTATTTCAGAAGATTCTTGAATATGGGTCCTCATGGTGACAGAAGTTTGGAATGAGGAAACTTGAGAAAGCTTAAAAGTAAGGGGGACGATAAAGTGTTTTGAGTAAAGCGCTAAGAAATGAAAAGGATGCCAAAATCCTGTTTTATAGGCAAGGAAAGGAGATTGAATAGTTCAATGCAATGAGGAGTCGCAACTGTGTGCATTTAATGCGGATGTGATTCGATGAATTTCAAATTTAAATGACGAATTAAGTGCAGAAAAATAAGTTCACGCGCAAAGGATGAACATGCACCAAGGTCGACCAATATTTCCTCGGACACATGATCAATTAAAGGGGAACGGTTCTCGCGAGAACATGTTAATGTCCAGACTTATCGCGTAAGTTCAGTGCGTTCCCGCGCATGGCTGACAATGGATATGATGTGCCTGATGCAATGATCATTATAGGGAAAAGATATGTTTCGGGAACATAACGAAGACGGATCTTGCATTTAATGGAGGTACGAAAAGTGCACAAAAAAAGTGTTGATGTGACACAAAAAGTGCAAGTGGCAGAACCGAGAGGATTAAAATGGGTGCTGACGTGGGTGAGAAGCCAAACCCTAGGGATACGATTAGAGCAAATTTATAGTCCGCAGATCCAAGGGAATAAAGGAATAAATGCGAATGTTAGATATTTACTAGAGTCCATATTAATTGTGGATGCTCACCCAAATGTTCTGCACTTCTTGTATGGACGTCTGTCGCGGATACTAAGGGAATGCAAAAAATGGTAAGGATCGTAAAGAAGACTTATTCGTCAGTGATCAAAATCCTCATAAGTCTCTTCGCGGGGCGGCATCTGTTAACCCCTCAATTAATTGAGCCAGACCCTGCGTGCAAAACGCGAAATTTTTATGAAGATAGTCTATGGGGATTCACGGAAAATGAAAACTGGAGCAACAGGAAAGGTAGCGATGGCAGGCGATGCCAAAAGGATATGACAAAGGTACGCGCGAACAAAAGGACAGCAGGAAGGAGTCCAAATACATAAAGGGCAGCGAAGATGAATGGTGACAGTAAACCGTCGCAGAAATCAGCGAGAGTAATTGTTTCTTAGCAAAGAATTGCACGTCGTGGGGATATTTGCCACGTCATCAAAACAAAACGACGGGCGCGAACGGTTGTCAACGCGGGAAAACGAAATCTAAAGATATGGGTAATCCCCCACGACCAGGGACGGTTATAGCGAGAACAAAAAGGAAAAAAACTGTTGCGGTATGATCATGGGTAACTGCTCAACTGCCCAGAGACGTGGGTGGCTATTTTTGAGAGCTTATAAATAGAAAAGAAAACTGAAGAAAAAACAACAACAACAACACACTCTGCATTTACTTCTTGGGTAATCCCCCACTTTACATTTTTACGCTTTCTGCAATTTATACGTATTGTTGCTGGTAGCAAACTAGGAGTAGCATTAACTTAGTTTAACTTAGACTCATTTCCACCCAAAAAGTCCTGAAATCATTTCAAGCAGGCGAACCAACCACGTCTTTTGATCTTGCGGTCAACCATACATATATGCTCGCGTACCTTGCGAAACGTCCTCGCAAAAAATTAAGCCGAACAGATGGTTACATCTGCTTTTCCCATTCATCTAATGTCTGACCCTAAGTTAGTCACAAACATAAGAGCATCTACTATGGTGGGTTAATGAGAGGTTTATCTCTCATTGTATGCCAAAGTGACAATGCTCTCTCCATGAGGTGGTTTATAAACACAAACCACTTCATGACATATGGATATGGGTCCCGCTTGTTTAATGTGTGTATAATGTGTAAAATAGGTCCCACAATAAAGTTTTATGAGAGGTTTATGAATATATAAAAAGGGTTTAATAAATAGAAAGTTAGTGAAATACTGACGTGACATGCTCATAAATCTTTTAAAAAGTTTTATGAGCAGGGATGCCCTTAGAGCATCTTTACCCATTATATTCTTCAAAAGGTTGATAGACATGTTACATCAGCATTTTACTAACACCTCATTTATTAAACTTTTCTTCCACACTCATAAATCTTTCATTAAATTTTATTGTATGACCCATTATACATCATTTATCATTTAATACACAATTTCTTTACTCACAACTTATTTAAATGAGCTCAACAAAATTAGTGGAGCCCACATATTAACCATTTCATTGGGCATGAAACGGTTAATGCTTGGACACACTCTCTCTCTCTCTTAATGACATGACATTAAATGGGTGATGTGGGTAATGCTCTTAGGTGAGGACCAATTTATGTAGAATTTACTGACAACTCTTTCATTGTTTTTTTTTTTTGCAAAAGTATGGCAACGGTCAATAGCTAAAAAGTAGTTGCAAACAAAAAAGAAGAACCATCCAATTTTAATCTCTCTTTCCTCTCTCATATCATTTTCTCATCTTTCTTATAATTCAAAAACTGTAACATTGAATTTCTAGAGAAAGCAGAGGTTTGATTATGGTATCTGCAGTTGTTTGTAATATTATTCAGTTTCCTTCTCATCAAAATAGCCTCTTTTTCACAACCAACTTCACCAAAACTTCAATTCATACCATTAAGCATTTATCTGCATCTCATCCTTGCATGCCCATTAATTCATTATCAACCTCAAATCCATCATAAAGGTCGTTTATTTTTTGTTTTAGTTCACTCTTCTTTGTCATTTTCATTTCCACTTGTGTTCCTTCTTCTTTTTTTTTGGTTTGAACCACCCAGTATCCCCAACACATTGGCCGGGACTAATCCGGGCTCGCTCAGGAGGTAAGGATGGAGCTCCCTCACGAGGGGCACTTCCCAGGCTCGAACCTGCGTCGCAGGGAGCCACTCGATGGTGTTTAACCACTACATCATACCCTCGTGGTTGTGTTCCTTCTTCTAATCCTTATTTACTTGTTTAACAAACATGGCAGAAAGTCTTGTCTAGGCCATGTTGCTCCTTTAGAAGCTATATTATTTGACATTGATGGGACATTGTGTGACTCTGATCCTCTCCATTACTTTGTCTTCCGTGAAATGGTTCAAGAGGTACATTTTATTTATATATTACTTCTGTTTCAACCACTAGAAGTTCGAAGTAGCAATCAGGTTTAGTTCATCTGTATTTTGATTTAACTCCAGCACGAAGACTTGGAAGGTTCCAACTTCCAATCTTGTTGAAAAACAAAGAAAAAAGACTAATAAAAGAAAATTCAGAACTAACATTAGTGTTGGAACAGGGAGGTTTCAATGGTGGAGTTCCAATCTCTGAGGAATTCTTCATCCAGAATATCAGTGGCAGGCATAATGAAGATTTATGTGGTATCCTACTTCCAAACTGGTACCTTCCCAGAGCTAGCAAATTTTTGGAAGATAAGGAAGCTAGGTTTCGTAGGTGAAGCCAATAACTTACTTGTCTTTACTATCTAATGCCTTGCTTCAAATTTCACTTGATTATGAACCACAAAATTTACAGATTGGCTTCTGAAAAGTTGGAGCCAATGGAGGGTTTGGACAAGTTGTGTAAGTGGATTAGCGAGAGAGGATTGAAAAGAGCAGCAGTTACCAATGCTCCAAGATCAAATGCAGAGCTTTTAATTTCAATGTTAGATCTTTCTGATTTCTTTCAAGTTCTTATTATTGGAAATGAATGTGATCGAGCCAAGCCATTTCCTGATCCTTACTTGAAATCACTCGAAGCACTAAATTTGTCTAATGAGAATGCTCTTATCTTTGAGGTACCATTTGTTCTTCCCTGAAAATATTGCTTGTGTTGTTTTCAATCAAAATTTGACAGTCAGGTTTTTTCTGTTTCTGATTTTGGTGTGGAAGGATTCAGTTTCTGGAATAAAAGCTGGAGTAGCAGCTGCTATGGCAGTGGTTGGTTTAGGTACAAGAAATCCTGAGTCCTTATTGTCAGGAGCTGGTGCAGCATTTGTCATAAAGAATTTTAATGAGCCATTGCTGTGGAAAGAACTTGAAGAGTTGGAGAAGGCCGTAGAAGTGACCTGAAGTTGTAGACATGAAGTTTGAAAAAGCTGTTTGAGGATCAAGAACAGCGAATCTATATATTCACACATCAGTCTTGGTCATTCTTGTTGATGTTCCAGTCGACATTGTTCATTCTTGTCAGTGCTAAAATAACACAAAGCAATCCTTTGTATTGCAATATGTTTCTAGGAAATTTGCTCCTCACAAACTTCACTTATTATGTTTCCAAATTCAAGTTTCTGAGGTTAAAAATGCAGCTAACAGAAAGATGGGTGAAATAAATGTCATGAGAAGAAGAAATACACAAGGAACAGAAACTGAAAAACTAGGCAAATTTTGAGATGATATGAAAACCAGAAGTTCATGTAAGTATCTCAATCACATAAACAAGAATAACAAATATAGAATACAAGCAACTAGGGAAAAATCTCTGTGCCATCCAAGAGCACAGAATCTGGGTGGCTTATAAGGTGGGGACGTTTTCATCTATTATTGGTGAGGATCATATAAAATAAGAAACTACATAATTTTGCATAATATCACATGAAATATTACATAATATCATTAGTAAGAATCATTTTATGAGTCCTCATCCAAAAATTCACCCAGAATCTGATACTAAGTTCACATCACTCAACATGACTCCACCTCATCGAGTCCATGATACAGTAGCAATCTCGTCCCCTGCGGCCTTCTATAAATCAATCTTCGACTCAATTGAGTGTTTTATAAAGATGGTTCAGTTCTGTGATAAACAAATAAAAAACTATACCCATTTTTCCATGTCGGGTAATAAAAATCACAAGACAAAACCAAAGATTGTGTATTGATTGATTTCAAGAATTTTCGTAGGGAGGAAGCTTGAGGACTTATCTTGCACGCATTATTCTTCCCCATGTTACACTTTCGAATGCCAAGGAAACCATCCATCTCTAAAACCAAAGGAACTTGAAATAAAGGAACATTCTTAGGGAGGGATGACGTGTAACTGATGTACAATAAGTTATAACAAAGCTGATGCGATATTCCAATACAAATTTTTGACCGACGTGAGATGTATGTGATCTTCAAGCAGTTAAGAAATTCATTCCTTCTTGTACACCAAAGTTGGATAGTCGGGACACCACATGCTGTTCTTCACATATTCTACAATACTCTCCTGCAAACCATGCCAATTTGCCAAATTCAGGAACCACTTAGGCGAAAATGTGAAATTTCAGTTCATATCGATAATCCCTAAGCTGGAAAATCATTGCTGTAACTGAACTTTAGTTCTCAAAAGAGTTGCATACCTGATCAAGTTTCCGGAGTTCTCTAGCATCCATCTCTCGGTATCCTTCTGCAAGATCCTCTTCTATGGCTTCCTTTATCACGGCCGCCGCCACCTCCTTTGTTATATCTCGTATCCTGCAAAACAATCATAAAATCAGAATATGCACAACACCTGAATAAATCTCACAAATAAGACAATTAAACGTAAGATCGGGATAGCATACCTCGAAATTGAAGGGTATATAATCCCTTCAAGAACCTCCTCCTCGGTCATATATGCAGCTAGACTGTAATGTATGAACTGAGATTAGCCAAATCAACCATGCACCATTTCATATGCTAGAAGCATTTTGGATTCAGAAATGCATGAAATTAAGTACCATTCAGCTGCAGCCTGTAGCATCCCATCAGAAATGAGCCTCGAGCCAGAGAGAAGTGTCCCAAGTCCTATTCTGCATAAACAAATAGTTTAATTGTTATGACACTGGAAATCTGCAATAGGAAGCATTTGTCCTTTTGACATTCAAGAGGCAAAGCTTACCCAGGAAATAGATACATGTTGTTTCCCTGGTTGCAGTGCCCAATATGGCCATTTCCTGCAGGATTGAAAACTAGTCACTCTTCTAAACAAGATAAAATTTCCAATTAGACGCCTATGCTAGAAGACGGCGTGAGGAAGAAAAAGAAATAGGTATGGGCAAAAGATTCAGTATCCATATGACCATATCAAGTTCAAATGACACTGAATATTGATTTGACATGCTGGCTCAAATCAGACAACATAAATGCTACATATATTTAAAAAAAAAATCATCTACAAGATCGGTCAGGATGTATACCAAGATCCACGTTCTTAAATGGACTTCCACTTGCAAATATAATATTTTCGCCAAGAATGGAAAATGCTTCTTCGGGAGTGCATTCAGCTGTCAGAAAAGAGTGAAAGAGAATGGAGAAAAGGACGCAAACAGATTGGGTTAGAGTTCTTCTATTTGGGCTAGGATCTCTAAGTCAATTTTTACTGGAAAAACTGTACATTCTTTTTCTAACGAAAACAAGAGGTAAAGGGTAAAAGGAAAAGAAAATGCATTGCCATACCATTTTTTGTGGGGTTCGACATGGCAAATATAGCTGGTCTGGTTGAAGTTGAACCTTTGAGGGCCTCCAATACCTACAACATCATGCGTGCAACAATGATTTTGTAAGGTTATTTTTTAAAAAAGAACAAATCAAATTTAACCCTCCCATGTACTTGCTACGCCATTTGTCTTGTGAAAATCCTGTATGAGTTCGTATGAACAAATCTCTAAATCCAACCAAAAGTTCCAAATGATCCAATAGTGATGCCGACACTAATTAAATACCTCTTTTGAGAATAGTCCTCCTACTGCAGATAGTCCAAGAAGCACATCTGGTTTCACTTCCCGCACCTGGTTGCAGAATATCAAACAACGTAAATATAGTAAGCTTGAATAAAGGGGTATGGTATGCTAAGAAGAGAATGACTTAAAACTACATAGCAAAGAACAAAAGTTGACGAACCACTTCTACAAGACTTGCACCTTCCCTTAATCCTTGACGACTGGCTTCCTTAGCTCTTCTTGCAAATGGCAAGGCTTCCGGATCAATATTTTGGCGTTCATCTGTGATCAGACCCTGCATGGCCAAAGTGAAAAACTCAATTGTCATGCAGGAAAAAGGCCAAAAAGTACTGACTGTAGACTTAGCAACACGAAGATCAAATCCAATTTTTACGTTCTTACGATAGGATAACTTATAGGGCTTACAAATTCAAAGCCACTAAAAATTATGTAACAGACAGGACACCAGGAGTGTTGTTATGAATTTAGCCAACAAAACTTGATGAGGATAATGTAATTTTTGTAATGAAAAAGATTATAAAGCTTGCATACAAAAAATATCGAAGCTTCCAATCAGGAAGTTGTGGAAAGTAGAGTGTGAACATAATCAGCTTGTTTAGGAAGGTTACAGTTGGTGTACTTTAGATGGAAAGTCAGTTGTACATTATTTAGATAAATCCCTAGAAATTAGCTAGGACATTCCTAGAATGATGTTAGTAAAGCTGTATATATGCTTGTAAACTAATGATAATATACACAACTGAGAATACCTCTGATTTCAAGTTGGTATCAGAGCTCCAATCAAGTATTCTCGACAAAAACACACTACAACAACATTATGTCTTCGTCAGAAGTGGTGAACTCAGGGCCTGCTCCGATCCAGCCAAATGCTGGAGATGCCAAATGGAGAGCCCCCTTGAGAATCGCCTCAACTAAGCTGAATGGAAGAAACTTTCTGAAATGGTCTCAGTCAGTAATCATGTATCTTAAGGGAAGGAAGAAATATGGTTACATCACTGGAAAAGTGAAAAAACCCGAGGAGGCTGATCCAGAATTTGAGAACTGGGAAGCTGAGAACTCAATGATCATGACACTGTTGATCAACTCCATGGAAGACAGCATTGGATCTACCTATATGGGCTATGCTACGGCAAAAGAACTCTGGGACAATCTGGTTCTGATGTATGTTGATCTAGATAACAAATCTCAGATGTAGGAGGTTACCTTAAAAGTAGGGGAAGCTCGTCAAGGGAGTATGGGTGTCACCGAGTATTACAATATTTTAAAGGAACTTTGGCAGGATTTGGATGCATTCCATTTCCATACCTGGGAGTCTACAGCTGATCTGAAACACTATAGGAGGAAAGTTGATGACCAAAGGATCTTCAAATTCTTGGCTGGGCTCAACATGGAGTTTGATGAGGTGAGAGGGAGAATTATAGGCCGAAACCCCCTGCCCTCCATGGATGAAGCCTTTGCAGAAGTGAGAAGAGAAGAAACAAGGAGGGGAGTGATGGTGAAAGAAAACTCCAACACCTCGGGAACCAATTCTTTGCCACTAGAAGGAACAACACTGGTGACAAAGGAAGACATGGCAATGGCTGCCAGGTTTAACAAACAAAGAGGGAAGAAGGATGACAAATCTGGATTGTGGTGTGATTTTTGCAAGAAGGATCGGCACACAAGGGAGACATGCTGGAAGCTCAAAGGTAAACCTTTCGAATCAAGCAAACAGAAGGGGCAAAAGACAGGAAACACTGCTGAATCTGGAGCTGAAGTATTTAGTGCAAAACAAATCACCTACTTCCAGAAACTGTTGAAACCGCAGGCTAATGTAGCTGGCATTCCAGCAACGTTTGGCACTCAGCAAGGTAACTTTGAACTCACTACCTCAACTAACAATGTATGGATAGTTGATTCAGGGGCTACATATCATATGACGTGTCAATCATCACTGTTTCAGACCTAAGAACCCTCTAATGGTCAAGAAAACATTAGAATTGCAGATGGATCGTTTACAACTATTGCAGGCCAAGGCACAATTGGTGACCCCTAACTTGCAGCTCAAATCAGTATTACATGTCCCGAAACTAGCATGCAACCTCTTGTCTGTTAGTAAACTTGTTCAAAATTCAAGGTGTAGGGTATTATTTGGTGATTCAGAATGTGTTTTTCAGGACATGGCCTCGGAGAGGATGATTGGCAATGTTAGGCTGCGGGACGGACTCTACTACTTGATTAAGGAAGGATGTGTACAGAGGCAGGCTCATGGCTTAGCAAGCTCCAAGGCTGATGTGGAAGAAATAAGGTTGTGGCACAAGAGGTTGGGTCATCCCAATCTATTGTATTTAAAACGGCTACTGCCAAATAAATTCAATAAGAATGTCTCTGATTTTGAATGTGAATCATGTATTCTTGCAAAGAGCCATGAAAGTGTCTACAAACGAAAGGTATACAGACCTACAGAACCTTTCTCACTGATTCACAGTGATGTTTGGGGGCAAGATGGTTTGTAACCTTTACAGATGACCATACAAGGGTCAGCTAGGTGTTTCTAATAAAAGAGAAGTCAGAAGTGGCTGGAGTGTTTCAGAATTTTTACAGATTAGTTGAGACCCAATTTCAAAGTCAAATCAAAGTGTTACACTCAGATAATGGGACGGAATATCTGAATGGTGTATTGGGAAACTTTCTAAGGGAAAAAGGGATCCTACATCAAACTACTTGTGTAAATACCCCAAAACAAAATGGCATTGCTGAAAGAAAAAATCGACACTTACTCGAGGTCACACGGGCACTCATGTTTTCCATGAATGTTCCCAAATACCTCTGGGGAGAGGCTTTACTGACAGCCACATATTTGATCAATAGGATGCCTAACCGAACTCTAAATTTCAGGGCTCCTTACTCGGTTCTGAAGGATAGCTTTCCAGGACGCAGATTCACTAGTGAGTTGCCTCCAAGAGTGTTTGGGTGTGTGGTGTATGCCTACTCTAAAGGGCAGACAAGACTGGACCCAAGAGCGCGGAAAATGGTATTTACTGGTTATGTTGTCAATCAAAAAGGGTATATATGCTATGACCCCATAACCCGGAAGACTGTAATCTCACTCGATGTCATTTTTCTCGAAAATCAAGCTTATTTCCTTCAGGGGGAGAGTGGATCTAAAGAAGGAAATAAGTCAGAATAGGATAGTAATTTTTGGGATTTAGAGATATTCGTGCTGCCTAATCTATCTGATGTCAGTTCACAGCGTGACACAGTTCTCCCCACCAACGCTGGACCAACAGAATTGGAACCAGTAGACCATCACACAGAAAGTTCTTGCGGTCAATCTCCAGCAAAGGAATTGAGAGTCTATTCAAGGAAGCAAAGAGGCAGTACAATCCCAAAGGAAAATGAACCTATTCCTACAGATACTCCTCTAGAAAATACGCTTGTTAATATCTCTAATAAAGATATTTCTGTTGTTAGGCTCAACGGAGACAGGAGACCTTTCGGGTGATTTCTACCAACCTATCGCTGTGAGAAAAGGCAAGAGAGCGTGTACTCAACATCCCTTAGCCAATTATATTTCCTACAAAAGGCTGTCTGGACAGCATAAAACTTTTGTATCCCAGATTACAAAGGAGTTCATACCGAGGAACAATACAGAAGCAAGGGCAAACAAGGAGTGGGAAAAGGCTGTGATGGAGGAACTAAGGGCTTTAGAGAAGAATGGTACTTGGGACTTCATAATAGACCTTAGAAACTTGAAAACCGTGGGCTGCAGATGGGTGTTCACTATCAAGTTCAGGGCTGATGGGAGTATAGAGAGAAGGAAGGCACACTTAGTGGCGAAGGGATACACTCAGACCCGAGAGATCGATTATCAGGAGACTTTTGCCCCAGTAGCATAAATTAACACTATACGAGTTCTATTATCAGTGGCTGTGAATTCAGATTGGAAATTACATCAGCTGGATGTGAAGAATGCGTTCTTAAACGGTGATCTAGAGGAAGAAGTGTACATGGATATTCCTCCGGGATTTGAAGGAAGTTACAGAGGTAAAAGCCTGTGCATACTAAGGAAGGCTCTTTACGGATTAAAACAGTCTCCCAGAGCGTGGTTTGAGAGGTTTGGCAAGGTTGTGAACTGCTTTGGATACAGGCAAAGTCAAGCAGATCACACTATGTTCTACAAGAAATCTGTTGACGGAAAGAAGACAATATTGATTGTCTATGTTGATGACATTATCATAACTAGAGATGACACTCTGGAAATCGAAAGCCTAAAGAAGAAACTGGCCAAAGAGTTTGAACTCAAGGACCTAGGACAACTAAAATATTTTTTGGGTATGGAGTTTGCCAGGTCAAGGGACGGAATCCTCGTGAATCAGAGAAAATATGTGTTGGACCTGCTGGCGGAAACAGGGTTTCTGGGATGCAGAGCAGCAGAGACACCTGTAGAAGCAAATCTCAAAATGCAGCCAGCAGCCTCAGGTGTTGTGGACATGGAGAAATATCAAAGGTTGGTGGGAAGGCTGATTTACCTATCTCATACCAGACCCGATATCGCATTCGTTGTAGGCTTACTAAGCCAATTCATGCATGCACAGGACAAGAACACTTTGATGCAGCACACAGGGTTTTAAGGTACCTAAAAGGGACTCCGGGACAAGGATTACTGATAAAGAAAGGACAGGGAATGGATGTTGAAGTCTACACTGATGCAGACCGGGCTGGGGACAAAAATGACAGAAAATCCATCTCTGGATATTGTACTTTTGTTGGAGGTAATTTAGTCACCTGGCGAAGCAAAAAACAAAGCGTTGTAGCCAGGAGCAATGCAGAAGCAGAGCTGAGATCACTGGCATCAGGCGTATGTGAGGCTATTTGGGTCAGAAGGTTGCTAACAGAACTGGATATTCCTACTAAGGCACCTATGCGGATCTATTGTGATAATATAGCAGCTATCTCAATAGTTCATAATCCTGTCATGCATGACAGGACCAAACACATAGAAATAGACAAGCATTTTATTAAAGAGAAGGTGGACACAGGTGACATATGTATCACCTATGTACCAACCTTGCAACAAACAACGGATATCCTAACAAAAGGGTTACAGCATGATCAGTTCAATAAGTTAGTTTGCAAGCTGAAGATGATGGACATCTACAAATCAGTTTGAGGGGGAGTGTGGAAAGTGGAGTGTGAACATAATCAGCTTGTTTAGGAAGGTTACCGTTGGTGTACTTTAGATGGAAAGTCAAGTGTACATTATTTAGATAAATCCCTAGAAATTAGCTAGGACATTCCTAGAATGATGTTAGTAAAGTTGTATATATATGCTTGTAAACTAATGATAATATACACAACAGAGAATACCTCTGATTTCAAGTGAAGTAACATTCGCAATTGTACGTACTTGAATGGAGTATTTATATCAATCAAAAGAAATATAAAATCAGCCAGAAAGAACAAAAAAAACGCAATCATTCTCACATTGGCATCAACTACCCAGAACTGACTCCGGGTGCTTTCAAAAGCAACTTCATTGTTACCCAACATTCGGGCCATTGTCTTCCTAGCAGCATTCAGAACACCAATTCCCGCACTGCAAAAGGAGTAAAACTAAGCTAAAGGGAATATAATTTTTGTAAAAGACACGCGAGTGCTTACTACAACGCTGTCAAGTCAGGTGTCCCACATTGATAATTCTCTATTAAGGAACACTTAAAAAAACTAATCTCCTAAAACAATACACAAATGGTTGCTTAAAGCAGAACGCTCGTTGCCTCAATTAATCACCTGAATAGTACTCAGAAATATCTTCTCACTCGGATTGCCATCTTCTACCTAAGCCATGAGAGTATAATTTATCATTTGACAACTTGTATCATATTTCTCTCATTTTCTATGTTTAAGTACTACTCAAAAGCATATAAAAAAAACTACCCAAAAGCAGGCCTAATGTAATCAATTCATACAGTTCAATAATAATTTTTATGTTTCAGAATATAACGTTTCCAACTTCGAGCTACAGACCAGGAACAATTGAAGTATTTATAATTATCAATAACTGCATCAATAGCCTGCTCATCAAACATATAATTGAACATTCTGGGCAGGACAACTGACTAACCTCCCAGCACCAGCAACAACAATCTTTTGCTTTGGAAAATCAATCATTGGCCTTCCTTGGGCTCTTACAGCTCCTAAGAGACCAGCAATTGCAACCCCTGCAGTTCCCTGTATAACAAATTAACGAATCATCCAAGAAGGAAAATATAAACTACGTAAAATACAGTTAGTCTTATAATCCAAACTCAATTATGTAATGTCAATTTGTGTCGTGTATTTCAATAAGCACTAGAAATAGGAAACAGAATGCTCATGGCAGTCCATTTCACTGAAAGCCCAAATAACATCAATAATAGAAAAGTAATCAAGTATCAGACATTGGAGATCATGAAAGCAATAGTTATGATACAAAAGTTTTTAGAGTAGAGCACAAATTACCTGGACATCATCATTGAACATTCTATAATTATTCCTATATTGCTGCAACAACTTGAATGCCCACTTGCTTTGGAAATCCTCGAACTGAACAAATTTGGGGTATTAATATGTATTGATGAATTTAAAGCACAAAGCAGGGGGAAGAAAAACAGAGCGCATTTTAATAAATTAGTCAAGTTCAAAAGACTTATATTACCTGCACAATGACATGTGGCCAACGTGTAAACACTGCCTCCATGAATTCATCAATGACTTCTATATATTCATCCCCATCAAGACGATGCTCTTGCAACCCCAAATCTATTAATACATAGCAATTATGTCATCTTCATGGTTATGAGAAAGAAAATCAGCTGATAAAAGCAAGGTAGCAGCTGTAAATTTGAAAAATGATAGCAATCCGGCAACTAAGTACAGCTGTACAAGAATTGCTCAAGAAAAAAGTTTTAGGCTCAGATTATGAGTCACAATCACAGCTGATAAAATTAGTTTTTGAGACCATATTCTGTTTCCCTTTCTTGACAATACAAAGAATCTTGAAAAAGATTTCTTCTTGAATGCACAAATATATTCAATATAAAATAAATCTTCTTCTCTTATATTGAATCTATGCCAAATAATTAGAAATTAAAAATGCTGTTAGTTCTACTACTAATTTTTCCAATATCAATAAAAGGGCCTCAACGTCTTCACAGTAAATGGCAAGAGAATACTCACACAAGGGATCTTTAAGCAGTCTCTCGTTGTTGGTTCCGACATCAATCATTACGGGAAGGACCTGTTGAAGGAGAGAACAATAACGAATCATAATGCATCTGTAGGGACAAACCATTATAACCACAATAACCAGATTGTTGATACAACAACGACAATCAAATAAGAAAAAATATTAAGTTTACAGTACGCGATCATTTTTAGAACTATTCAAGAGTCAAATTACTGAGAAGAGATTTTTTTTCTAAATAAAATAGCATCGCTAATAAAATTTAGAAATTCCCTGTTCTCCTACTATCAATGTGCTCGGAAATTTTTATTTATTAGCATGCATTCTTGTGAACGGATTTAAGATTTTGCACAAAATATAAAGTCAAGCAAGTATATAGTATACCCTTTGAGGATTTATGCCAGCAGCAGCAACATATAAATCTAGCTTGCCGATTGCAATTCCAATGCCCTGAACTCCAAGATCTCCAAGACCTAAAATCCTACTTCCGTCTGTAACAACAATCATATCTACCTGTATATATGCATTTCATAGAAAAGGATAGTAAGAAATACATAATAGAAAAATGAGACCAACTTTCTACATCTCACAAAGACTCGGGATAACAATGAAGAATCATTTCAATTCACTGCTCTGCATCTCAGTTTCTCCATCATTTCGTCACCCAATTATCACAACTTCCAAGAAAACCAAATCCTGAAGGGAGATTGAATACCTGCTCAGCTGGCCAGTTATAAACCATGGACATCATTTCTCCGCGATCAGCGGCACTGAAATACATTCCTCTCGGCCTTCTAAACAACCCACTGTAATTCTGACAAACAAGACCTACA